>PVJX010006836.1:0-74845 GCA_004027295.1 Dolichotis patagonum
TAGTGATGGGTTGTGGTAGGCAATGGTGCTGTTTCTTTAGTTTTTAAAAAATGTTGCTGATGTTAGATAGTATTATGGCTTATATCTAGACATTCCCTTAAAGCCTCATGTACTTCTAGGTGGGGTTTTGGGGAGTGACTAGGTCATGAGTATGTGATACTAGATTAGCCCACTGGTTTAGCATAGTTCTGGGTGTGTGGTAGACTAACTGAAAAGGGAAGATCACCTTGGGTGTGTATGGCACCAACCACTAGGCTTGTAGCCTGAATAAAATAAAAAGGAAAAGAAGGGGGGATTCTTGCTTCCTTCTACTTGCCATATAATGAATTGTTTCTTCCCTGCTGGGTTCCTCTGCCATACTTTCCTACCTTGGACTATAGACTGAAACCTCTACAAACTATGAGCTAAAATAAACTTTTCCTCTAACTTGTGGGTGTTGGGTATTTTGTCTCAGCAAAGAGAAAGTAAGGCAGATGGTAGTCATTATAGTAAGGATAGGGGTTATTTATTTATAAGATGTATAACTTATTAGAATTAACAAGATTGTTGCATAAAGTCATATAGCAAAGTGATGAAGAAAAACAGTTACTTCATTTTTCACTGCTGAGAAAGGGTAGTCAGCTTTCTACTGTCAAGCTCTAGGCTTTGACCTCAGTGAGTTAAAACCATCTTTGTGTGGACTGAAGCCTCACAAAGAAGAGCAGATAGATGGAACTGGCCCATTGCACAGATAAATTCTAAGTACACTTTTCTTTTCCAAAAACTAGGTCTCTTGAAGAATTATCCTAGTTCACCCACTAGGGAAGAAATGGGAGGCTTGCTGCTTAGAGAGATAAGGATGGAGCCCCACCCGATTCATAGGTAGGTCCAGGGGAGTTGGATTAAAGAGAAAGACAACAGGTTCCAGATGGAGGGCAGGCAACTCAGTCAGCTTACATATAGTGTCAAGAGCTCTGGTTACAACCCTGGTGGCTGAAATTGGTACAAATGGAGCAGAAAGGCAGAGGGGAATAAAAAGAAAGTGCCTTAGGCTGAAGGCCAAGGCTTAACCATCATTTTTTAAACTTTACTTTTAAAAAAGAGATTAAATATTAATAGATTTATAATTTTAGCTCCTTTACTTTTGTCCTCTATACACTAAAATTTTAACTGTCTTTTGTTAATAATTGAAATGGTCTCTAATAGTATTATTTATATATACATGTATTTGACACAATATTTTGAGTCATGGATATTTGAAGCATCCTGAGAGATAAACCTTATGTCCTTAGTTTTACTTTATGATCAAGAAGTATATGTAAAATTAAACACCATCTCATCCCTGATCTCCATCTGCACCTGCAGAGTGCAGTGGACAGGCAAAGGTGTGAACAACCTGCCTCTGCTTTGCTCCATACATTTGAAAAGTCACATTGTCATCTCCAGTGATATCAGATGTCTAGGTGATCATCACTTTGGGTTTTGAAATAATCTTATTTTGTTATAATATTTTAGTTTTAGGTAGATTGAGAAGTATTGACTGTTATTCAGGAATTGATTTGTTTAGGTTTTTCTATTTCATTGAATTCACTAACACTTCAAGTTATTAAAGAGCTTTAGAAACTGTTAAAAATAAGTCCTAATAGATGCTCTAAAAATACAATTAGTGCTATTTTGTATAAGTTGCATATAGAGAGATTGAAAGGACCTTCAAATCAGGATATATAAAAATAAATGACCATTTAATTTAGTTTAAAAATGATTCAGTTGTGATCCATTTTAAGTGTTTTTAAAAAATTGACCAAACCAGCCAATTGCTTTAGCCTTTTGTAGATAAACCAACCTGATACATACCATGGTCTTTCTATATGTTTCTCTGAATGAACTTCTTGAAATATTTTTCCATTTTTATGTATAGATTGATTGCTAATAAGAAAATATATATTTGAATTTTATTTTATTTTATTAACACATGTGTGTAGTACATGCATTTTACAGTAATCTTGGGGAGGTGGCTTGTTTCTTTCTAAAATTGTCTCTTCTCCCCCTCCTGCCTTCCTCCTCTAGTTCTCCTTTCACTTTTTCATTCTTGTATATATTGTCAATCTTAGTTCATGTTTATGGCATATAATGTCCACATTCATTAAGGTTATTAAGATTGTGTATTTGGTATATCTTCAATCTACCTGTTTTCCCATCCTCTCCTTCTCAGTCCTCATCCTTGGTTCCCTGGACTCCTTCCCATCTGCGAGAGACCTATCTACTTGTCTTGTTCTATCCTTTATTTTTTCTCTTAGTTTGTACTTTGCCCAACTCAAATGAGAGATACCATATGCTGTTTAAGTTTGTGTGTCTGATTTATTTCACTCAACATTATATTTTCTAGGTGCATCCATTTTCCTACAGATGTCTCAAATTTGTCCTTTATAGTGGAGTAGTATTTCATTATATATAGAGACAACAATTTCTTTATCTTGTTTTCTCTTGATGGGTATACAGGCTGTTTCCAGAGTTTGGCGTTATTTTAAACACTGGTATGCATGAATCTCTGTAGCATGATATGTTAAGTCCTTTGGGAATATTCCTAGAAGGGAAATAGCTAGGTCTTACGGAATTTCTAAGTTTAGTTATTTGAGAACGCTCCTTACTGATTTACATAATGCTTGTACTAGTTTACATGCATAGCAACAATGTAGGAGGGTTCCTATATAACCACAGCCATGCCAGTATTTGTTATTTTTTGATATTTTAAAGATTGCCATTCTTTTTGGAGTAAGAAGAAATCTTAGCATAGATTTAATTCCTGTCTCTCTAGTGGCTAGAGATGTTAGACATCTTTTTCATATATTTCTTGGCCTTTTGTTCTTCTTCCTCTGTGAAGTATCTGTTCATTTCCTTTTCCCATTTCTTGTCTGGGTTTTTAATTTTAGGCAGTCAAATTTTTTTTTTTGAGTTCTTTAAATATTCTAGGTATTAGTCCTCTGTCTGAAGAGTAGCTGGTAAAAAATTTTTCCCATTCCATAAGTTGTCTCTTCACTTTAGTAATTGATTATTTGCTGTACAGATAGATGTTTTTTAGTCGGATATAATCCTATTTGTTGATTCTTGCTGTTATTTCTTGTGAAACTGAAGTTCTGTTTAGAGATTTCTGTCTTCAAGTGTTTTACCTACCTTATCTTCTAGTAAGTTTAATGTCTCTTTTAGTGATTAGATCTTTGATCCATTTTGATTTTAATTTAGTACATGGTGAGAGATATGCATCCAGTTTCATTCTTCTGTAAACAGACAACTAGTTTTTCCAGCACCACTTGAACTGGCCACCTGTCCTCCAATTTATGCCTTTAGCCCATTTGTCAAAATTCAAATAGCTGAATGTGTCTTGGGGTATTTCTGTCTCCTCTATCTCTGTTCCATTGATCCATGTATCTATTTTTGTTCCAGTACCAAGTCATTATCATCTATTGCTTAAAGTCTGGTACTGTAAGGCCTCCTACTTTGCTCCTGTTGCCCACAAGCTATTCTTGGTCTCTTCTGGTTCCATATAAATTTTAGGATTATTTTTTCTAGTTCTGTAAAGTAAGGCAAGTGTAAAAACTTGTAATTGGTTCTCACTGTTAAGCATAGTGGATAAAATTGGAAGGATATTATTTACCTGACTGGTCAGCGACTTACCTAACATGAAGCTTTTTGGTGCTTAAGAAAATCTTAGTGAAAACTGAAATTTATTTTCTTATATAAAAGTTAGTTTCTATGTTTCTATCTGTCTATCTATCTATCTATCCATCCATCTTTCATCTATTCTCTGTTAATAAAAATTTTTTTATTTCAATGAAAATTACTTTTTTTCTTGTTTGAGTTATTTAAGCCACCTTGTTTAGGAATTACTTAAGCAATTTTTACTGTGAAAAATTTAAAAATATGAATATGAGACCTTTTAATATTCAACAATGAAAAAACAACTCAACTAAAATATAGGCAAAAAATGTGAATTGATGTCTCTACTAAAAAGATGTATGGGTGTCAAGTTAGTATATGAAAATCTATATAATTATAATCAGTAAATTGCAAAATAAGACAGGTGATATAATACACAGCTACAGTATCAGAATGATAAAGACCCCAAACATTGGCAGCTCCAAATCCTGGTGAGGATGTGCAGTAAAAAGAGCTCTTTTATTTGTGAGTGAGCAGAATGATTCAGCCACTTTGGATGATGGTCTGGCAGCTCTCCCAAAGCTAAACACAGTATTATATTACTAAACAATTATACTTTTTTAGTATTTAGACAAAAGAACTGAAAACAAGTCTAAACAAAAATCTGCATGAGAAGTGTATAGCGGCCTTCCGAATAATTTCTGAAGATTGGAAACAACAAACGTGTTCATCAATTTTCCTTCATCAGGGTAAGCAAACTGTAGCACATTCATATAATGGAATATTATTCAGTGATAAAAAATATAAGCTATCAAGCCACAGGAAAGCATGGAGGGACCTTTAATGTACCTTGCTAAGTGAGACAACCATCTGAAAATGCTATACGCTGTACGAATCCAACTACAGGCATGTGCCTCACAATGACATTTTGGTCAACTGTGGTCCACGCCAACAGTGGTCCCAGAAATCACATTATCACAGTCATCTTAATTTGCATAATTACACTCCTTGATGTTCATGCAATGATGAACTTGCCTAATGATGTGTTTCTCAGAAATAGTCCTTTAATTAATGTGCATGACTGGTATATGACATTCTAGAAAATTCAAAACCGGAGAGACAGTAAAAAGATTACTGTTTTCCAGGTATGTGTGGGGAAAGAGTTATGGATAGACAGAGCAGAGACATTTTTAGGGCAGTGAGACTGTTCTGCCTGATACTGTAATTATGGATACAGGATGTCATGAATTTTATAAGGCCCTTAGAACTGCATAACACACTGTGTGAATGATAATGTAAACTATGGACTTTAAAATAATATATCAATATTGGTTCATCAAATGTAATGAATGCATCATACCAATGTTTTATGTTAATAATGTGGAAAACTGTGGGTAAGGGCGGGGGTATAGGGAAAATTTCTGAAATTTCTGTTTGATCTTTCTATAAACTTAAAATGTCTCTAAAAATAGTGTACTAATTAAAAAGTATTAATAATATAGAATCATGCACAAAGCATAATTGCATTATATGGACTCTTCACAAAACAAGTATTATAGAATCATTGACTATAAAATAAGTTTATTACAGAACAAGCAACTAATTAAAGAAGGTGATGAAAGCTATTGGGCCTGTCCTGTTCTTAGTATCATCTATGAGTGAGGAGCATCCCTGCCTGCATGAGATTCTAATTTATTTTGAGACAGTGGAGGTTTCTATCACTACATTTTATTAATTATAAGACAGTTTAAAAATTAGCATCTCTAAAATTGGGATACATTGTTATAAACAGTGGCATTTTATGATTAGGAAATTTTGATTTTTTTTCTTAGTGACATAAAAATATATGGCAGTCTGAAACTCAGTGAATATGACAGACTCTCGATAGTCTCTTAGAGGAGGGCTTTCCCCTTTAACCTAAAAATAACTATTCAAAGATGTAGGAAACCAAGGTTCTAATGTTGGATTTATTATGAACTAGGTATTGACCTTAGCTATGTCCATTAATTTTTCTGGTGCCGAATTTCGTCATCCATAAAATGGTCAACATTAAAAGAGCCTTTAGTTCCCACCATCTCAACATTTGAATCTAGGCCACCTTGTTATCATAGGGCAGGGAAGATGCCAGGGTAATATAAATGAAATTGAGTTGCTCTACCCTCCCTGTGAAGCACCTGGGCTTTCTCCAAATGGTGAAAATGCGCTTAGTAATTATTGTGAGCCAGAAATGTCCCAGCCAAGCTGAGTGAGGAAATAGCAGCAGAACCGTAGGACGCAGGGTATACGATCACACATTTTATATATTTGGCACCACCTTGGACTTTCATATGAATAGAAATGAAAGACTTAGTTTTTGAAAATAAAATGTGTCAGATTTAGATTTGATTTGCTTCAGAATTATTCTTAGGAATAAGGGAAAATTCACTCAATCTCTAAGTCACCCTCCAACCCTCCATCTGCCAGTTCACCCCCGAGCCTCCCCAACACCTTCTGCGCTGCTGCTCTACACTCTGGCCCACTGTTTCCTGTTCCCCTGGGCCTCTTCTGCGGACTCTAGTCTCTGCAGGGTACCAACCACTTCCAGCACCCAGAGCCACTTTCAAGTGTGGATTCTAACCTCAATAAACGCTCCCCGATGAGCCTCAATAAAACACCAAACACAGCAACACAGCTATGGTCACTGGCCGGTGAGCCTCCTTTAGGACCAATTTTTGGATTTTATGTTTCCTAATGATTGCGTTTGTGGGCAAATTAACGAACCCCAACAAGCTGGTATTCTTTGCTACGGGCCTACAAGAAGCATGTTGTTAACAGCAAACTTAATACTTTTGTATTTTGTTATTATAATAGTCTATTGTTTTCTCAGGTTGACTTCACAAGAGCAAGCTTTTAGCATTGCCCAAATCTATTAATTAAGTGGCCAGATGTATCTACATATACAAATCACTTCACCCGCCACTGAAACCTAACAGCCATCTATGTGGTACAGAACTGTGGTTTACTTCGTTGAGAAGCAGTCTCCCCATAGTTCTGGCCAGAAATGAGGATGAATAATATAATGAATAGACATCAGAAGGGAAAAATAATGAAATTTAAATTTAAGCTCTTCTGCTTTGCTGAATTGGCCGTGTGTGGCATGATACAAAAAATTAATCCATGACTTTAAATGCTGGAGACATGACATCCTACCATTACTTTCTTATCACAATGTGAGACTATATAAACAGATTTTCTGTCTCCTTCAACTTATTATTATTTTTTTAGAAGACTCACACTGTCATGTTGGATTTTTAATGACAAACGATACTATGAAAAATCATTATTTCTACAATTGAGATCCCCCATACTCCTAGTTTAAGGTGAATAAAAAGTATTTTATTTAGAATAAAATAATCTTATATATTACAATTACTTTAGCTACATTTTTAAACAGTTAGAACTTTCCTAACTTTTCTTCTTTCCTCCTCATCACCTGGTCCTTAGCCCTCATCCCTCCTTGGATCTGCATAATTACAGAGATTTTGATGTGCATGGCATGATGTTTGTGCATTCACAATGACCAAAACTGATTTAGCGGCAACACTTCATAAATCTGCTGGACACCAGCCAATACTGGTTGGCAGATAAACAATTGTTTCTCAGACTTTTTTCTAGCATGATTACTACTGAGGAAAATATAAAGAAATCAGTTTTGAAAAAGATAGTATCATGAGGTAAAGGAATTTTGTTTCTCCCTCTGAATTCTTATTTAAATGACCTGTAAAGTACACAAATACGATTTTTAAACAGCTGCGAATGAGAGATATCATCCATACAGGGTAAATTTTAAGCTGAAGGATAGATATCATGATTATCTATTTTTGAGAAATCAGAATATTGTGGAAGTGCATGAAAGCAAAAGCCTTGAAGATTTCTTTGATAAGTTATAAATTCAAAACTGGAGGCAAAATGGATTTGGGGGATTTAAACTCCCCCTTTCCTTTCTGCACCTGTTGGGTTTGGATTCTGCCAGTAAACATAGTCAAAGATATAATCAAATGAAGAGGATATAATCAAAATGATCACTAAAAATAATTACAACTACTGCCTTCTGAAATGTTTTTTCCACCTGACTGAGAAAAGATGTTCTAATTCCTCTCAAAATTATTAGCGCATTCCATGTATATCAAATAGAAATTCCATTTTGAACATTTAAAACACAGTTTTGTCCAAACTGAAGCCCTGATTCCAGCCCCTATATCCTGTCCTTCCACACTCAAACTGCCACCGCTTTAATTTAAGCTGCTGTCTTCCCTTAGATGTCTGGTTGTGGTAGATTCTCCAGTAGTCTTTGTGCGTCTGCCCTACCTCTCTCTCTCCAGCCTATTTATAATTCAGAATAGTAACTGTAAAATGTTATAATGTGGCCCTACTTCTCAAAATCCTTATTGATTTTCCATCTCAGAGTAAAAGTCATCATCTTTGTAGTGGTCTATCCCCAGCCCTCCATGGACTAGAACATGCCCGTTCTCTAATCTGATCTTCTATCCCTTAATTACTAGGTTCCAGGCACATTCTCCTCTTTGCTGTTTCTTAAATACCTCAAACACACATCTCAAGGTCTTTGTTCTAGTTAATGCTGTCTGTGATTTATTTTATGACTCCTAGTATTCGTGAAATCTTATACGACAGTCATATATAATTCCCAAACCAGGTCACCCTTCTCACTTTGATTTCTTTTTCTCCAGAGCATTTCACGTCATTTGGCATTTGTGTGCTTTTAATCTATCTTTTACCCACTCCAAGAAAGTGGAGAGTTTATTGCTTTTATTTTACCTCTAGCACCAAAAGCATGTTTGACATATATTATTATACATGTATTTAATATATGAATATGACAAAACACATTTAAGCAAAAAGTCTAGGAGTAGGAAGTGTAAGCTTTCTCCTATCAAATGAAAAAATAAATCTGTGTTTAGGTAGGGAGAGGTGCATTTGTCAGGACTACTGTAACGGTAGGAGAGATACTTCTACATTAGGGAGAACTCTTCAATGGTAACATCTGCAAATGTCTCAGATAGAAAAGGACTCATACAAAGGGGAAAGAAGAAGCCTAGGGAGAACAGATGTGAGGTTGTGTCAAGACAGCTTTACAGGAAAGGGGAGAATGTTCTGCATTTTGAGAGAGCCAAAGTTCAGTGGTCTGAGGGAAGGAAAGAAACCTGATCAAGTCAAGTCTGTAGACAATTTGCTTATATCAGTCTGTGGGGACTATAGTGTGAGCATTTGAAGGTTTGTTGTAACAGAATACTACAAACTGGGTGGGTTAGTAACAACAGAAATTTATTGTTCACAGTTACGAAGTCTACGATCCAGGCACTGCTAAATTAGGTGTTTTAGAAGGATCTATGTCCTGGTTCATGGGTGACATTCCTGTGTTCCCACATGGCAAAAAAGACAACTGAACCTCCCTGAGCCTATATTAGAAGGGGTAAAATCCCATTCAGAGGGCTCTGTCTTTGAGTTATTGTCATCTCCCAAAAGATCTCACCTTGGTAAACCCATCATCACCTTGGGTTTACTGTTTTAACACAAAAACACTGGGGTACTTCAACATTCAGACCATTCCAGGGGCTGTGCCTGGCTTGTTCATAGGTATACGAGGGAGTTGACCATCCAGAGTCTTGTCTAAAGTACAGGTAGAAGACTGATTTACCACAGCCAATTATTTGTGTGTGTGTGTGTGTGTGTGTGTGTGTGTGTGTGTGTGCATTTCTTATTTCCTGACTACTCGTGTTTTCCACATTGTTATCCCAGAATGGTTTAGTCACAGTAAAGTTAGACACCAACTTCCAGAATGGAGGGTGGGGCTGTGGGAATCATCATCGAGCTGTTCGAACACAATATGTTGCCAGCAGCAGACTTTATGGAGGGGTCTTTCCCTAACATTCCTCTCACTTCCACTTCACTGATAGCATTGCGCCCTAGCACATCTCCATCTGCTGTTAACTCAGAGACCCTTGAATCTTGCTTCATTACCTTTCCACTGGGTCACTGAAAGTAAGAGACAGAAGGCAATTCAACAAGAGAAGTCAGGATGTTTCTTATTTTGTTCATTGCTATGACAACAATGTGATCCAGTATTACTAGAGCTAACGCAGTGATCTGTTCCATTATAAATCATTGAGTATCATCAAAGAAAATTGGAATTAAGTTATTTATATGTTTTCTTCCATTTAAACAGTGTCCTCTGGGGGCCAGTCCTGGTTTCTAGACCTAGTTTGGCACCAAATCCCAGTATTCTGTAGATCTTATTAAATATATAAATCTTCTGTTTTCTAAGGCACTGCTACTTATGAACAAATCTCAAGCTCTTACTTTCATTTTAAAGGGTAAGAACTTTGGAGAATGCTAGGAATATATTAGTCTTAATTAGAAAATTCTAACATTTGAAGCAGAATAGTCTTAAAGCATTTACACCCACCATTTAGGTAATGTGCAAGTTCTCTGTCCATGAAGGAAAAAAAACCATACACTACAAGCCCTGGGAGATCTTTTTCCCAAGCCTCCTTGTGAGAACTGAAAGGAAAGGAAAGAAAGTGATCCCATAAGGGAAGAGTTAAATTTAAATGGTCTCATATTCTAGTATTTGAAAATTACTACATTTTTCAATGAGCAGTAAAAAATAGTAATTTCTGTTGGTCTAGAATTTATACTTCACAAAGTGCTTTTAAATATACCAAGGCATTACATTTCACAACAATTTGGCAGGAAAGAAATTATCTTCTCCATTTTGTTGGTAAGTACAAAAGCTATTATCTATACCACACTTATTTCTTGCCAGGCACTATGCTAAGCCCTCATATGATCTTTGCAACCACCTTATGCCAGTGTGCTATTATTAACCTTGTACTGCATGCATTGAGAATGAGGTTTCAAAATATTAAAAAATTTGCCTGCGGCCAGGCAATTAGTGAGGGCAGTGATGTGAACACATGCTTTTCCTGTTCATAATGCTCCTGACCACTGCTTCTCCACATTCTTTTTGGCTATATCTATACACCACTATGCTACTATGTGCGTTAAAAAGATACAAAAATACACGTAAAAACAAGAAAAATGTATAGAGAAATTAAAACAATCCCCCCCACTAGTATAACGCCTTGTACACTGAAGAATTTAATTGTGATAATTCTAGATAATTGTCCTCTGTGGACTGGGTAGATGAGGAAGCTAAGGCTTCCTCAATATATCTTGGCTATAATCATAGTTAGTATAGGATTCCAGGAGACGTCCAACTCTCTTTTTCTAACACCCATTCCACCTCATTGGTCAGCCTTGGACTATGGCGTTCTGCATCATGTTCTTAGTTAGATACCTGTAGTTCCTAACCTGGGCATAGAGACCTACCTTTCTCGGTAGTATCATCCTCAGACTGTGAAGAGTAAGAGAAATTGTAATTGTATTAACCAGATTCAGATTTAAGTTCTTTTCGATTCCAATTTGTCTTGCCAGAGCACATCTTGTTTTTTTTTTTTTTTGGTCCCGGGGATTGAACTCATGACCTCATGTTTGCCAAGCAGGAACTTATGCCACTTGTTTTGACCAGATAATTGCTAAATTCTCCCTTACATTAGATGTCATGGAAACTTCCTGTGTAGCATAGTTCGTATATATATATTTTTTTCATAAAATCTGTATTTGACTGTACTATCAAATGGGAGCTAAACACTTCCCAAATTAATATTTATTATTTTACTTGAGTGCTTTTTGCTAACTTCAAATGATTCTGTGAGTTCACTTTAATATGAATAAGACAAACTTGCTGTAGCTGTTTACAAATTCAAATGACTATGTAACCTAACTTAACATAGTAAATGTTGGGGCACAGGGAATTCATTATGGCTGACATCCTCTCACCCCAGGGCTTTCCTTTTTTGTGATCAAAGATGACACAGCAAGGTGGTGAGAGCAGTAAAGCTTCTGCAGGTGTCATGAGAGAAAGTTGGAAACTTGGTATCATTTTCATCCTAGAGGGAAGTATGAGTCTAAACAAGCAATGTCTCATCACTAAGTATGGTTAGCTAGAGTCCCGCAGGACTCCTACATGAGCAGAGGAGATGGAAAATGAATCCTGAAGGTGGCAGTCACTGAGGGAACCAACTGCCTTATGGAGCTTCTCAGTCCATAGACTCAAACCTTAACCTTTAAGAATCGTTGAAAAACTCCCCAGCTCTGGTCACATTTTTTGTTATTGTTGCTTTTGGTTTTTTGAGACAAATTCTCAGTAGGCAGTTCAGGGTAGCCTCAAACTCACAGCGATCCACCTGCCTCAGCTTCCTGAGTGTTGAGATTACATGTGCCACTACTAGTTCTGGTCATTTACTTTAAGAAAAGTAACTCATTGCCACTAAATATAATATAAAGTGAGTGATAGCAATAGCAATTATAATGACATTTCTTACTCTCTTTTTGCTCCCAAGAGTAGCCTATTGAGGGCAAAGAAGTTGGCACTACTGCAAATCACTTGAACTGACTTTTGTCTCACTTATTCAACGAACATGTAAGAATTTCCCATTATATCACAAGTATCTGTGTTCTTCATGAACACTGAGCAATGAACAAAATGAGGTCCCTGTCTTTCAGAAGCCTATGGTATGGGAAAGGAGAGAAGGCAGGAACACACAGTTGCATTTCAACTTAATACGTGATGATAAGTCACTGAAGTAGACTGGTCGGATATTGGAAGATCTTGCAAAATGCAGTGTTGATTAATTCCCTTTGTCTCATCCACTTCTCTGATCCTGAGACTTCAGGTAGACAAGACACTTCATACAAGCATAAAGATAAATACCTGTGATCATGACCCCTCAATCAACTTCCCAACCTGAGCCATTTTAAAAGCCCAGAACACCTCTAGTGAAGGAGAGGTCAAGGTCCCTTGGAAGGACCATGATACAATACTGAAATGTTATACTGTTTATCTTTCTCCCCAAGTGAATCTATAGTCTCTTACTAAGGGAGCTATGCACTGGGAAAAGAGAAATAATCAGCATTTTGAGGGCATACTGGATACTGACTCTAAATTGATATTGTTTCCAGGAGGCCCAAAATATCTCTGGCTTTCCAACAGGCTGCAGACTTTGGGGGTTGAAATGATTAACGGAATCTTAGTGCAGATTTGACAGAGTGGAACTCATGGGTAATTGGACTCAGTGGTTATTTATCCAGTTCTGAAATACACATTTGAAATATACATACTTAGCAACTCACAGAATTTCCACATTGGTGCCCTGACTTATGGAGTAAAGGCTACTATGGTGGAAAAGGCCAAGTAGAAGCCACTAGAACTGCTTCTATCTAGAAAAATAGTACATTGAAAGAAGTATTATTTCCCTGGCGAGTCCACAGAAATTGATCCTTCCTTTAATGAAATGAAAGATACAGAAATAGAAATAGTACCATGTTTTCATTCAACTACTCTGTTTGACCTGTGCAGAAGACAGGTAGGTCTTGGAGGATGACAATGGATTGTTAGAGACTTAACCAGGTGGTGATTCAAATTGCAGCTGCTGTACCAGATGTATTTATTTTCCTTGCTTTAGTAAATTAACACATCTCCTGGCACATGCTATGCAGCTACTGACCTGGAAAACCCCCTTTTCCCCATCCCTCTCAGTGGGGGCCACCAAAATCAGTTTTCTTTCATCTGGCAAGGCAGCAATGCACCTTGATTGGCCTTCTCAGGGGCAAATAAAGTCCAGTGATTTGTTGAAAATTGGCCTTCAAGAATCTTGATCATCTTCCCTTTGACAAAATATTATACTAGTCCATTATAGTGATGAGATTTTGCTGATTGCACCTAGTGAGCTAGAAGTAGCAACCATACTACACTTATTGATAATATCTTTGTATGGAAAATAAATACAACAAAATTCTAGGGGCTTTGTATCTCAGTGAAATTTCTAGGAGTCCAGAGGTATGGAGCAATTGGAGACATCACTTCTTTAGTGAACAATAGATTATTGCAACTGTCCTCTTCTGTAATCAAGAAAGAGGCACAACATATATTTCTTATTTGAATGTGATCCTATGGCCCATCTACTGAGTGACTACAAAAGGATGCTAGTTTTGAGGGTAGCCTAGATTACAAGGCTCATCAATAGGCCCAGGCTACTGTGCCGGCTACTTGTC
This sequence comes from Dolichotis patagonum, assembly GCA_004027295.1. Taxonomy (NCBI): domain Eukaryota; kingdom Metazoa; phylum Chordata; class Mammalia; order Rodentia; family Caviidae; genus Dolichotis; species Dolichotis patagonum. The sequence goes on from PVJX010006836.1 coordinate 13,807, forward strand.
ACTTGGGCCATATGTTCTAACTGATCCAATGGTATTTGAAGTGGCATATTGAGATGCTCTTTGGAGATTTTGACAGGCCTATATAGGTGAATCAAAATGAAGACCTTTGGGATTTTGGATCAAGGCTCTGCCTTCATTTACAAACAACTACTCTCTGTTTGAATGACAGCTCTTGGCCTGCTCCTAAGACTCAGTAGTGACTGTTTAACCATGTAACACCAAGTTACCTGTGACTTGAGCTGTCACAGGTTATCTGACCTTCAGGCCATCAAGTTGGGCATGTACATCAATACTCCATTGTCAAATAGAAGTGGTATATGTTATCAGGCCTGAGCAGGAAGTCGTGAGTAACTCACATGAAATTTCCAAAATGTCCCTGGTCCCCACTTTTGCTACACAACCTTCTCTACCAACCTGTACATATGGCCCCATGACCCAGTCATCAGACAACAGAAGAAGAAAAGATCTATACCTGTCTAAAGATGGTTTTGCATGATATGCAGGCATCGGCTGAAAAGGGCTGGCTGCAGCACTTTGGCTCTTCTTTGGAACATCTTTGGAGGGCAGTCATGAGAAAAATGCTTCCAATGATCAGAATTTTTGGCAGTACTTGCAGTTGTGCACTTTAGTTGGAAGAGTAACCAGATTTACAGTAATATTGATTTAAGGGCCATAGCAAATATTTGTCTATGTGGTTATGAAGTTGGAAGAAATATGATGAGAAAATTGATGACAAAGAAATTTGTGGAAGTGGAAATTGAGTATTCATCTCTGGAAGAGCAAACAAGTGAAAACAAAGAAGTGAAAATATTTGCATTTTCTGTAACATTAACCAAAGTGTATTCTCAAGCAGGGAAGGATTTAAATAATCAGATAGATGGAATGATCCATTCACAGAGTAGCAGTTTCTTTCTTTAGTTAGTTGCCCCTCTAGTCACTCAATGGGTTTATGAATAAAGTGGCCACAGCAACTGACATGGGGCATTTGTGTGGGCTTGCAACATGGGATTCCACTCCCTGAGGCTGGCCACAGCCACTGCTGAGTATCCAACGAGCCAGCCACAGGGACAAAACTGATACAGTGTTCCCTAGGGTCATCAACTATCTCCCTGTTGACAGGTCGATTACCTTGGACTGCTTCAAATCATTCAAGGGACAGTATTTTCTTTTTACTGAAACAGATGCTTTCGCAGACATAGTTCTATGGTTAATATTCTTTGTGGGCTTTCAGAATGTCCTGTCCCCAGTCTTGGGGTTTCACCCGGCATTGTATGTGATCAAGGAACTTACTTCAAGCAAAAGAAGTACTGCAGTGGGCCCAAGCTTATAGATTTTACTGGTATTTTTATTTACCCTCAGGTCCTGAAGCAGCTGGCTTGAGAGAATGATGTAAAGGCATGTTGAAGACTCGGTTATGGTTCCAGTTAGATGGTAATACATTGCAGGGGCAGGGTCACGTCTCTCTAGGGTGCCAAATATACTTTGAGTCACCATCCAATATATGGCCGAATTGATAAGGATTGGACTTGTGATGGCTAACTTTACCTGTTAATTTGACTGGACTATGAGATATTAAGGCAACTAGCAGAATACTTTGCCTTGAGTGTCCATGCTCATGTTTCTAGAAAAGATTCACAATCCAATCAGTGAATGAGTAAAGATCACCCCAGCAATATGGGTGGGCATCATTCCGTCCACTTAAGACCTGAATAGAACAAAAATCCAGGAGGAGGGGGGATATGTTCTCTTTCTGGTCAGAGCTGGGATACCCATCTTCTTCTGGCCTCTGACATGGGTTCTGCTGATTCTCAGGACTTTCGACTCAGACCAGAATTTATACCACTGATGTTTTGATTCGAAACCTCCTGTTCTAGTCTAGACTCAGAATTGTCTTTCTTTCCTTATTCTATTACTTGCAGATAGCAGACTGTGCAATTCATCGGCCCCTACAATCATGTGAATCAGTTCCTATTAACTGTGTGTATGTGTGTCCCTGTCTGTCTCTGATTTTGTCCATCTATATAGTGATCAATCGATCAATCTATCTGATCTACCATAGCTATCTATGTATCTTTTATATGACATGTTCTATAAATATATTCTTTTAAATATATATTATATACATGTGTAACACTCTATTCCTCTGGAGAACACTGAAGAATGCAGATTGTTTCATTTTATGGCACAGATTCAGGGTAGTTTGGCTCCATAGCACAGCCGTGACCACTGAGCTTTGTGAAATCTCCCTCTCTAGAGAAATCTCAGGGAACTTCATAAAATTACTTCTGTCTTTGGGATGGAAGTTTATTGGTTCTCTGCACAAGTGAGAAATCATTCTGTCTGGACTATGGCGAGCCTTGATTAGCTTCTTCTTCTTCTGTTAGAACTTTTATCAGTACAGTGTGCCAGCCATAGGCAGTGGATCCAGAAAGTCACTTCCTGGTTTCACCTGCCGTCATTTCCCAAGGGTGTATCCTGTCTTTATCCTGTGAAGAAAGATGGTAGAGGAAAGGAAACACACACAATATTGAGACTTCTATATTCCTGGTCCTGAGGGAGAGTGACCAGTAAGAAGCATCAGGAAAAGAATGATATGCTTTATGTCATAAGTGGTCTGGAAACATGTGGCAGTATGTATACTTTATATCTCTTTATGAGGGCTCTGAGTCACTCTGGACACAAATGACAGACCAGAGTAAATAACTTCTGTTAGGTAATTTAGTGATCTAGAAAATCAAACAATAATACCTCCTATAGTGGTTAATCTTGGTTGACCACTTGATTGTATTGAGAAATACCCAGGAAATTAGTAAGACACACTTCGGGTATGTCTGAGGGTGTTTTTGGAGACAACTGGCATATGGAACAGCAAACTGAGGAAGGAGAACTTCCCTGGATGTGGGTACCACCACCCAAGAGGATGTGGGCCAGGATGGAACAGCAGCAGATAAAGCAGGGAGCTCACCAGCGCAGACTCCTCTCCTCCCTTCTTCTTTCTCCTCCTTTCTCCTCTCCTATCCACTTTCCTTTTCTTTTCCTTCTCCTTTTTCCTTCTTCTTCCTCTTCCTCTTCCCCTCTTCCTTCTCCTCCTTCTCCTTTCCCTTCCTCCCTCTCTCTGCCCCACTCCTTTTTCCTGGCTTCCATGAGGGGAGCAACTTTCCTCTGCTATGTCCTTCTGTCATGGTATTCCTGTCTCATCACAGGCTTAAAAGCAATGGAGACAGCTGACCATGGACTGAAACCCTTGAAACCATGATTGAAAATAAACCTTTCCTCTTTTCCATCGATCGTTTCTAGGTATTTTTGCCACATTGATGGGAGCTGACTAACATACCTCTACTCTAGTGAAAAGAAAATTTCCAAACTGTGCTCCCTTTTGGATTTGTTAAACTGGTACTTTGTATGAGGGTGATTTGATTTGTTTCTATACAGACTGATTTCAGCATGGCTTTTCCAGTCCATCTTACCTGCTAGGTTAGAGTGAAGAATTTTCCAATCATCAGCCCAGGAAGTCCAGATGGTCTTCAAGAGGTCCTGGCAGTACTAATTGGGAGCAAAGAGAGGTGGATGCTCCCTGTCAATGAGTGTGTACTTAGTCCATTTGTGCTGCTATAATAAGCTATCTGAAACTGGGTAATTTATAAAGAACAGAAATTTGTTACTCACAGTATTGGAGACTGGGGAGTCCAAGGTTAAGGTATTCAGTTCTTAGGGTTGCTTTCTGCTTCCAAGATGGTGCCTTGTGACTGTGGCTTCATGTGGCAGAAGTGGAAATGAAGAATGAACCTGAGATAGTTCCTTCTAACCCTTTATAGGCACTATCGTTTTCATGTGGGTGGATCCCTCATGATTTAATCACTTCCTGAAGGGAATCATTACTAATACCACCATAATGGGGGTTCAGCTTTAACATGAGTTTCAAAGGAAACACCACATTTAAACCATAGCATTCTGCCCCCTTCATTCAAGTCCTTCTCATGCAAAAATATTTTCATCCCATCTTAATATCCCCAAAGTCTTAATGCACACCACCATCAACTTTAAAATATAAGTCCAAAACTATCTTCTAAATCAGATGTTGATAAGACTCAAGGTATGATTTATCCTGCAGCAAATTTCCCCTTTAGCTGTCAGCTGTGAAATCAAACAAGCTATCTGCTTTTAAAATACACTGGTGAGAGAGGAGTATGATAGACATCGTGATTTTAAAAGGGAATAACAGAAATGAAGAAAGGGATAACAGGGCAACCTCTCAAGGCATGGTAATATTCTTCTTTGACTCCATGTCTGAACTTCCAGAGACACAAGGCAGAGGGTGGGTCCCTGGGCTCCAGGGAACTTCCTCCCATGGCACTGCTGGGTGCAGCTTTTGCTGCAGTTCTCACAGGTTGGGAGTAAGTGCTCACCAGGGCTGGTGATGTATGCTGTAGGGTGTAATGACTCAAGGTCTCACTGGCTGTTCTGCTTCCTGTGGATCTATATGAATTAATCTAGTGGGGACTCTCTGTAGCTATCCCACATCTGCAGCAGTTCTATGCCTGGGCCACAGGGCTCTCTAAAGCATCCTTTGACATCTGGGTAGGGATAATCATCCTCTGTCCCCCAGCTCCTATGCTTGGCCTGTCTGCAGAATTGACACCATTTGTGGTATATGGACCCACTTGAACCACAGCCAAGATGGGACAGCCAAGGAACACTGTGTTACCTGATGTGATCCTGGGAACTAAGCCCACAGGTGTTGTGGGACCTTCCTTTCAAAACATCTTATCCTTAAGATCCTAGCATGCTGGGCCTATGTTGGGTAGTGTTTCCAAAAAAATCTCAGAAATGCCTTTGGGGTCATTCTCCCACTGTTTTGATGAACACCATCTGGCTTCCTTCTATTCATGCTAATTTTTATCAAACAGCCCCCTGAGTTCACCCTTGATAGTCTACCACAAATATACTTTCTTAAGGATTACAAGCTAGGCTGAAAATTTTCTAAATATTTTAAGTTTTGCTTCCCTTTTGATTATAAATTACGTCACTTTTTTCTTTTTACATTTCACTATAAGCAAGGAAGAGATGTCATGTGGCACCATGCATGCTGTCCTTAGAGATTTAGTCTCCCAAATCCTCCCCACACCAAGCAATAGAATACAGGCACAATTAATTCAGTCAAATTTTTGTTACTTAATAATAAGAATGACCTTGCTGGGGATAGAGCTCACCAGCATAAATCACTGACTGGCAAGCACAAGGTCCTGAGTTTGATTCCTGGTACACACACACACAGACACACAAATGTATGACTTTTCTTCCAGGTATCGATAAGATTTTCCTTATTTCTTTCTACTGTCTCATTACAATGGCTTTTACTATCTGTATCTCTACCAGCATCTGCTTATTATCACTTAGATCATCTCCAAGAAGCTTTAGGTTCAGTCCATAGCACTCTCCTTTACCTGTCTCACTAGAACCGCCCCTATCACTCCATTTATGACAATCTGGACATTTTCTGGCATGTACCTTCAAATATTTGCACTCTCTACCCATCACCCATTTCCAAAGATGCGTGTGTGTGTGTGTGTGTGTGTGTGTGTGTGTGTCTATAGCAACACCCATTTCTGGTACCAATTTCTAACTCACACATCCTAGCTCTAGAATTAGGGTTTGTTTTCCCATCCAGACCACCATTTGGTCTTTGGGCCATTCTATCTTATTTTCTGTCTAGAGGTGAATGTAGTTGGACAGCATACAGACCACAGTGGGAGTAGAGGACTTGGAATCAATGCAAATGGTGATTTTGGTTTTCTTCCTGTGTGCGTAGTCCACATATTCCTGGCTGCTCCTGCACGGACACTTGCTGTTGCTCTTGCCTGCCCTTGATTTGGACAGTTGTCCCATCCTGACTGCTATCCTCTCATGCTCACTGCATCTGCTTCCACCTCCTAACCTCAGTGGATCCTCAAAGCAGTCAAGGTAGTCAGATATTTCTTGTAGATGAAAGTAGGAAATTAATGAATATAGTACAAAATATTACACTTTTGGTCTTTGTATGAAGGTGCTCTCCAGATGGCAGTTGCCACTTCTCTCTTAATTGCGCTCTGTTCTTACCATTAACCTACCACTCAACCACGTGAGAACACGGACTCTGCACTCCTTTCCTTCTTTCCTGTTCCACACTCCATACTCTCCAGTGCATCCATCTAGAAAGGAACATTTCTAGCATGTGTTGGTTTTTAAGCACATACTTAAATTTTCATTTGTGTTTATATTACATTTCTATGGCTCAAATAACAATTGAAAAAGAAACTTGGCAGCTACACGTAAAATACAAACCCATATAAAAGGCCGAGAAAACCTGTCACCTGCATTAGAAAAAGGTTTGCAAAAATAAAAGCTGTTACGAATGGCAAATCCAGTTCTATACAGGAATCACTTCTCAGTAAAAGAATCAGAACTGCAAGTTTCCATGGCTGGGTCTTGGGATGAAAATATTCGGGTGGAGATATCTCTCCAGACCAAGTGTGTACACATTTTAAGGTTCTTAGCATCTCCATGACTCATTGATGTGATCTGGAGGCAGGAATGGCAATGTGCCTTCAAGTAAGGACAACTGTGGCAACTGTGGTACCATTCGTATGCTTGGGCTCCCCCTGGGGTCAGGCTGCTAAGCCGTACATAAAACCACATCTTTGCTGAGCTTCCTCCTCTACCCTGTATCTCTCACTTATTAATAGGCCTTTGACATCATTCCCTCAATAAATCATGGCACAAGAGTCTCCTTTTTAGATTTTTAGATTTTAGATTTTAGAGTCTCCTTTTTAGGTTGAGTCTTGGAGACCCAATCTAAGGCATTTGCTGTTGTGTTTATAGGGCGATGGAGTATAAATTACTGGTTCGTGATACCACAGCTATCCCACCCTTTCTCTATGGTTGTGGTTTTACTGCAATTTGATGATTATGTGTAATACATTACAAAAATTATCACGTCTTTTTCCCTTCTCTCCAAGAAATGGAGTTCATTTGTCTATTCCTTGACTCTGGATTGGCCACCTGACATATTTTGACCAATGGGGTATTAGTAAACTTGACACAAAGAAAACACTGAAATGTGTGTGCACACTGGGATTGCTCTTTGGCTGTTCTTGGAGTCCTAAGCTACTATGTGAGTGAGCCCAGACTAACCTACAAGATGATCAGAGACATCAGTCCCAGTTACCTCCACTATCCCCAGAAGTAAAGGTGTCCAGTCAACCAGCAATGTGTGGACACAGCTGAAGTCAGCCAAAGAACCATACAACCCAAACTGCTGACTCACAGAATCATGAGTTAAGTAAACCATTATGTTAAACTATGAAATTTCATCTGTTATATAGCAAATGCTAAGAGATATAGTACAGTACATCTTGTTAGCTTTTATATCTTTACACATTTTTACATATAACAGTCTTTTCAGGCTTAAATAGTTGCCTTATAAATATACAGAACATGACATATACCCAAAATATTAGCATATAAATATATATATCATAAGACATATCTTCATAAATCAATGTGCTTTTTTGAAATCTAGACAGATAAATGTTGCAAATATCACTAATTTACATTTTGAGTAAGTAATTTGTACTGCAGAGTGAAGAAAAAGAATTTTACTTTTATTGATTTACTTCTGGGTGTCAGGAGCTTTCATATATGCTATTCATTAATCCTACCAATTGTGTGGTGAGTGAAATATGTCTATTGTTACAAAAGCGGAAACTAATGCTCAGACAGGGAATATAATTTGCCCAAGGTGATTCAGTTAGCAGATGTGTTGGGAGATTAAGGTTTTGTTTTGTTTTGTTTTGACTTCTAAGATGCCATAATTAGGTACCTCCTAAAAATCCAAGACTTCTTTTAGTGGTTCATTGGAAATGCAGAGATTCCTGCTCCAAGTTGCATGTTTATAATAGTACAAATATGACCAGATAAGTTGACAAAACCTATTGACACCTTTTCGATCCTGGCCTCCAAAATTTACACAGCTTCGTATTTGTAATAAATATTGAAACAATTGTTATTTTCATGTTTTATGTTAATGCAGAGTTTTCCTGGTTTCAGAGCCTGCACCTCTAAATTTTCAAATACCTTTTCCAGTCAAATATAATCTAAACTATGTTCTCAAGTATAATGTATATTTTATACAAATATTTGTATAAAATATACATTATACTATACATATACAAATATGCAACACAGGTGATTTTCAATAAACACTTGTAGAAATAAAATGTATTTTCTCATCTTGCCCCTTTTTCTAGTTAAAAATTGTCAAAATGTAGCAAAAAACATGACATTTGAATAGATGGACTGCTGAGGAATAAAGTTAAGAGCTATGCTAGACTAAAAAACTTCTAGGAAATATTTGTCTTCTGGGTATCAAAGAGGAACACTTCACCAGCACTTTGCACTCTTTTTGTCTCTCTCTGTCTCTGTCTGTCTCTGTCTTTCCCTGTCTCTGCCTCTCTTTCTGTGTCTCTCTCTCTGTATCTCTGTCTCTGTCTCCATCTCACTCTGTCTCCCTTCCTTCATTGTACTTCTACAGATATGAGCATCTTCCATGGAGCAGGTATCATGTATGTATGGGGGAATACAGAAATATATTACACACAGTGTTTGGTCTGGACATATTGGCAAGAGCAAAAACCCAAGGTAAACATACTGAGCACTGTATTGGAGTCATGTACAGCGACTCTCTTGCCTGTTTTATGGAGCTGAAGAAGGGCTGGCTCTAAAACACCATGCAAATTAGCTCTACTTTTTCCTGTATGGAGTCTATGGTTCTTTCTCTGCTTCCTCATTCCAGTAAGAGGAAAATGGCAGAAAAGACGACCAGCTGAAAGCCTGCTTTTGCAAAGCCATAATTTTCATGCCAAATATGCCTCCCTAGACCATTTTTATCATACATGCAAATTTTAAAGTGATTCTTTCTTTCCATGAAGAAAGAATCTTCTTGGTTGTCAGACTCAACATTAAAATTACACATCAGAAGTACATTTTTCACACCATGTAACAAGTAAATTAACTATAATGCATATAAATAGCTGTTTCCAAGGATGCAGCTCAGAGTGGAGGAGGCCCGAACAGCAGGGCTTACTGATGGTTTCTGTGGTCAAGAGAACTGTCTTAAACAAACAATACTTCCAATGAGACGGGCTCCAAGTTAGAAAACTCCATGTGATCAACAATCTTCCATGAAACTATCACGAACTTCTTCAGTAGCTTGAAGAATATGATACTCTTTTAGCTCTGGGAGCTTTACATCCTGTTACAAGTATTACAGGGCCCACTGACAGTTCCGAAGAGCACCAAAGCTAAAGTTATTAGGTACAGAACAAAAGGATTCACCACTTTTCTTCTTCTATAGACAAAGGTCATTCTGGTAGTAAAGGATTAATAAAACATGTATTCTAGGATATGAGCTAAATGGCTGTCTACATTTTCAATTTCCTCAAAAGTCAGAAAGAACATATTAAGCACTATATTACAAGAATTTCTAAAAAAAAAAAAACATTTTCCATATAATGACCTCACCATCTCCATTTCTTCCTTTCCACCTAAGTGTTTGACTTTCTTTTTATTACTTTTTTTGGGTCTCATTGAGCACATGGAGAAAATTATTTGTGTCAATCATAATAATTCTTTTAAGTAGAATTTATTTTCTTTAAGATTTACAGGGCAGAAAAATAGCACTGTGGGTAAAAGGAAATGCATTTAGTTGTCTCCAAACTCCTGTCAAATAAAGAATCAGGCTGGCTATACTGTAATGACTATCAAAAAAGCCAATTTCTCCTCTATGGACCTAAGTAGCAGAAGCAGTAAAGATGTACATTCTGTAGTTGCCAGCGACTCTAAAATAGTTCTTTTTGCACTTTTTCCCCCCAGACCATAATCCAAGCCAGGATCCAGGTGGAATTCCCCCAAAAGACCTTAATGAATGGTCTAAAACATGTTCCATTAGGATTAAGATGCATATATCTTCCTTTAGGAACAAATGTGAGTAAAAGCAGTTGGAATCACAGCATTCAACTATTAAATAACAACTTCCAAAGTTTCATGGAAATTCAGAGTTCTCAGTCTGTATTTCCATACTGCCACTCTCACTCTGACTTTGGACATATTTTCAACCTTCTTTGGATTTTATTCAGCACTTGCTCTTTAAAATGAAGATGGTAAGGTTTCCCTTTTGGATTTCAAAGCCTATTTTTAAGAAGAAATAAATAATGTGAAAATACCAGAGCTATATAAAGCCATAAATTATTAAGTTGATTCAATGAATAGAACGAATATATTATTATGTCTCTGTCAGTAGATAAGTCATATCTACTCTACATTGAAAAAATATCTGAGATCTGATAAAACTAACAACAGTCCTTTCTGTTTCTATTATTTAGTTCTGGGCATTTGTTGAGATGGAAGAAAATCATTTTAAGGCTTATTAGATTTTTGTGACTACTTTCTGTGTTAAAGCAGCTTGGAATAAAAAGAGTCGTGTGTACTGCTAGACAGCAGAAATGATAATACTCAAAGATGAAAGATTTTTGACAGTGTCTTTGCCTCTTCATTAAAAGTTTGGACAACATTTTTGTAAACTTAGTACAGAAGGTTGGATCTACTACCTCTAAAGCCGGCAAGCAAAATGAATGTCGTTCACAGAAGAGAGTGATCTAGTTTAGGTCTGCAGTTTCCCCTAAAGGCTCATGTATCGTAGGATGGTCCCATGCTTGGTGTTATGGGGAAGTTTGGATCCTTAAAGAAGTGAGTCTCATGGGAGATGTTTAGAGGTGTGACCTTGAAGGGGAGAGTGGGCTACCAGCCTCTTCCTCTTCCTTTATTTTGCTTCCAGCAACGAGGTGTATGGCTTTGCTCTGCCATGAGCCTCCACCATGAAGCACCGCCTCACCACATTCCTTCAAATCACAGGACCAACCAGTATGGACCAGAACTTCCAAAACTATAAGTCAGAATAAATCTTTTCTCTTTCTAAGTAGATTATCTCAGATATTTATCATGTAATGGAAATCTAACATAGTCTTTAGTATCCTTCAATAAATTACCCCCATAAATGAAAGTATCTTAAAGTAGGGATTTCTGTACCTCTAAGTGACATAAACACAAGTGGCTTTCTAAAAACTAAAGTCTACATCATTCTGAATGATGTAATTTATCCAATTTTAGTCACTGAAGTAGCCACTTTTAGGGTATTAGATAATGTCAGTCAGAACATGAGTTTGGTTGATTAAAGATCAGGCATTTGATGAAGAATACATGCTCTTTAAAAGTAAGCATTTAATCCCATTGTAATTCTCCATGTGTTCTTCTCCTTTGCTGTGAAAGTGAGAGCTGAGAGACTGCAGAGGCAAATGCTCTGATTGGAAGGATCTTTGAGGTAGTTCAATTTCAGGTGCACACTGAGTTATATTTTGACACTTTGGTGTAAAAGTGAACATCTTCCATGACTTCTGTTGCTTTGGAGCTAAGCGCTTCAACGGCGACTGCTGCTGTCTAAATGACAGCTAGTAATTAGTTTTCTATATAGCAAACTTATCTTCACTGATACCAGTAGAAAGTATTATCTAAATATGTTGGGGATTTAGTTGATGTGTTTTGTTTGTTTTAAACTCTTATCAAATCATCAATAAACAAAGTCATAGAAGACATACTTACTTGACACTTTATTTTGTCTGTGAGACTATGTTAATACAGATACCAAAGTACATGTAAGTAATGAGCTGGCCTTATGTAGATGAATGTACAAGTATAACCTTCAAAATTCAGCAAGTGTAGCAAGTGTAGTAGGCTGAATGGTATCATTCCCAAACACATATCCATTTGAAACCTCAGCATGTAACCTTATTTGGAAAGAACATTTTTTGCAGATATGATAAAGGATCCTGAAATAAAATTGTGTTGGATTTAGATTAGGCTCCTAGTTCTTTCATGCTTCTCCTTACAAGGAGAGGATACAAAGAGACACACAAAGAAAACCATGTGAAGACAGAAGTTGGAGCTATGCTGCACAGGCTAAGGAATACCGAGAGCCTCTTGAATCCAGAGGAGATAAGAAATAATTACTCTCTACAGGCTTCAGAGGGACTATAGCTTTAATGTTACCTTGACAACAGAGTTTCTGCCTTTAGAAGTATGCAAGAATAAACTTCTGTGACGTTAAACCACTAAACTGGTGATAAGTCTTTACAGAAAACCTGCAAAACTAATACAAGAACATGGAGGCAGGACTTCTATTTCTGTGGGGTAAGAACTTCAGCAGCTCTCAAAAAGCAGTAGCTAAAATAAAAAGACTATTTTAGTCCTCTAGAAATTGATAGAGTCATAAAAATTGACAAGCAATTAATCATGAAAAACCACTAAAATGTGAATAAGAATCATCTGAGACATTCTTGTCTGGGGCTGCCCCCATTTTTTTCTCTAGTTTTGGAGTCACAATAGTCAATTTAAAGTAGAAAAAAAGAATAAGTGAACTTGAAGATGGAGCAAAATAAATTATCAACTGAAAGTCACAAAAAATATCACCAGGTCATAAAACAAGTTTCAATACATTTGAAGTGACTGAAATCCTAAAATATGATTAAATTAGAAATTAATAGAATGAAAAAAATTTTTTTGGTACCCGAGATCGAACACACAACCTCGTGCTTTCAGGGCAGGCACTGCATAGAATAAAATTTTGGAAATACTCACATATTTACTCGGAAATGTAAGAAAACACACTTTTATACTATACATTGATAAAAGAATAATTCACAAGGAAAACTAGAAAACATTTAAACTGTGTGTGAACAAAAATACTATACATGAAATTTTATAAGTGGCTGTAAATGGTATAGCTACTTCAGAAAACAGATTGGCCATTTCTTAAAAAGTTAAATGCAATTTTACCATAGCCAGCAATTCCACTTTCATGGTCTAGAAAAAAAATGAAACATATGTCCGCAAAAACTTGTATGTGAATGTTTATAGGAGTATTATTTCATAACAGTCCCCAACTGGAAACTAGTAAAAAGTTAGCAAGTGAATGAGTAAATGAACGAATGAGCAAAATGTAGGGTGTTCCTGCATATACTATACAATAGGAGATTTTTTTAATTTAAAGAGAATAAAATAAAACAAAACAAAACAGGGCAGATTAGAACAAAACAATGCAATTAACACAGGATTTTAAAACAAGACAACAGGAAATCAGCAGTGGTTACCATAATCTCTCTTGTTTTCTTCAAAATAGTTGCCCATATCTTCACACACAATGACTTCAAACAAGACAAAAATAGTGTGAAACTATTCAAAACAAAAGAATGAAAGCATTACAGGCCTTCAAAACCGGACGATAGGAAAATCCAAAATGGCTATCATAATGTCTCTTGTTCTCTTCAAAATAGATGTCCATACCTTCACATATATTGAAATCAAATAATAGCAAACCAGACTAAAACCAATCAAAACCAAGAATAAAAAGCATTACTGGACTTCACAACAAGACGGTAAGAAATCAGCAATGGCTACCATAATATTCTTGTTTTCTTCAAGGTAGCTGTTCATACCATCACATGTAATAAAATCAATTCTTGTAAACTCTTTAGGACAAGTTCTAGGCATGTATAAGCTTATACGTCTACATCTATCCTTTCTGTGTTAGAGGGAAAAACAACATGAAACAAAATACAAAAAAAAAGAAACAAAAGAGACAAATAAATAACAATAACAAAGAGCCCAAAACAATGACAATATAGGCTTTGAAAACTTATAGTAGAATTTTTGACAAATGAGAAGAAAACAAATTTCACTCATGTTATAAAATGGATGAACCCCAAAAACATTATGCTCAGTGGAAAAAAAAACTACATGTAAAATTCTACATATTGAATGATTTGGGCCAGGGATTTAGCTCAGTGGCATAAGCACCTGCCTGGCAAGCATGAGGTCGTGAGTTCATGATTCCATTTATGTAAAATGGCCACAAAAGTCAAATGCATAGAGACAGAAATCAGATTGTGGTTGCAGTTTGAAGTTGAAAGGGAAATTTCAAAATGAGTATGAGGAATTTTGGGGTGGATGACAGAAATGTCTTAAAATTAGTATTGCATGACTATTGCACAAAAAATTACTGAATTATATAGTACAGTGGGTAAATTTTATGATAGGTAGGTTATTCCTCAATAAATATGTCCAACAAATAGCAACTAGCAAGGGACATTGGGTAGAGAAATACAGATAAAACAAGATTGATGATGTATTTACAATTATTTAAGCTGACTCATTCATTATGGAGTCCATTCTCCTATTTCTTCCACTTTTACTTATGCTTGACTATTTTCATAATAACAAGGTTTATAGAAATCATTGTTAACACAAATTTAATAAAACAAACTTGACTTTATAGACTCCTGGTTTCTAAACTATAACTCTTCAAGAGATACAATTTCAAATAAATGTCTGATTTATTTGAATCAGATATTTATGTAAGTGTCTGATATAATGCATGATACAAATTCATACATGAATTAACTGAAGTCAATTCAATTTCAAATCACACATTTTGATTAAACATGAACTGCGTGCAGGTTTTTGTGTTAATGCATTCCAGATTTTTTCTCCAGTTCCTAATTGATTGAAGCTGATATTCATGTCATTGTTCTTAAATTTGGTGAGTTTTGTTCCTTTCATTGAACTTTTATTGTCAGTGGTAAAAGTTAGAAACATTCTATCCTATGGATCTCTCTAGATGACCTACATTTCCTATAAATTATTTCTGTAAATGATAGACACTTCCATATAAATAATGGAATTTTGACTCACACAATCTAAAATATAATTCCTAGAGTAAAGTGCTTTGTAATGTGGTAAGATAATTGGGTTTGGGGAAAAGTAATTAGCCTCCTTAGGTGATGCCCTGCAGAGTCCGTAATTCAGTGCTGTGCTCCGAGTGGTGGCAAGGTCTCACATTATAAAGGAGATTTATTCTGGAGACAACGTGGGTGAATTCCACTCATCCAGGGGCAATGCCCTCTTGAAGTACTTAGCTGTAGTTTCATAGGAAGAAAGAGAAGCAGATTTAGACTATTTTACATTATGTGCTGTGAATATAGACTCAACTAGAATAAGACTTTGTGCTATTACATCCATAGATTTCATAAAGATATTTATTTGGGAGAAGTGATTAGAGCCAATAGAAAGCTGACTCTTGACAGTCCCTGTAGGTTGTCATGTCCCAAATCATACTGACTCCTGGAATTGGGGTGCAGTGTCAGAAGTAAATGTAAATTAAACATATTAACTCTCATATCTAAAAGTAGAAAAACTATGAAGGCTTCCAAAGGCTTACCAAAGCATAAAGGAATCTCTGAAACATTTATCAAAAAAAGCAAAAACAAAAACAAACCCCAACAAACAACTCATCCCTCTATAATGGCTGTCAAAGAACAGGACTTTTGCGAAAAGGTATTGAACCAAATGTTGGATTTATCAGTATTATGCCTCAGGGGATATGAAAGTATTGTGGCATATATAATCAAGGACAAATGAAACCAAGTGTGTGTGTGTGTGTGTGTGTGTGTGTGTGTGTGTGTGATGGCTGAAGGAAAAATTGTCTCTGTGAGATAGGACAATTTCTATCACTAGAAAAGTAGACTAAAGTAGAGAAAAAAGTCAGATTACAACACAATCTACACGAACCATCTGATTATTTAATTTGTAAGGAAAACTCTACCAACTTGGAAGATAACAGGCAACAGATGCAAACACATTGGTCACTGAAAGATAGCTGCCATTGAAAATTAGAATTAGTTTCTGTTTTGTAGATCAGTGTTTGATCTTGATTTAGCTAACACCAGTGTGTGACCTCGACAAAATCAATTACCTTCTTGGTGAAGAAAACCAATTTCTTCACTTCCACAATTAGAGCATGAGATGAGGTAGGCATTCCCCAAATGTGCCTTGCAATGAAAGTCTTAGCAAAGTGCTCAAGTTGTTAGACCTGGGCATTCACATGCAAAGCAAGTGACTAGATACAAACCTTATACCTTTCACAAAAGTCAACTTAAATGAGTCATAGATTCAAATATAAGATAAAAAGGGTAACATTCTTGAAGATAATGTAGAAGAAAATCTATGTTACGTTGGGTTTGGCAGTGACTTTTTAGACAAAACAATAGAGGCATGATTCATAAATGAAAATACTGATAAGTTGGATTTCATTGAAATTAAAACCTCCTGCCTTGTGAAAGACTATTCAGAAAATGAAACAACATATTGGGAAGACATATTTGTAAAATAGCCATTTGATAAATAACTGTTTCTAAAATATATAAATAATTCTTAAAACTCAATAAGAAAATAAACAAAGCAAGTAAAAAGATGAACAATAGATCTCCTCACTAGATAAGATACACAGATGGCAAATTAGCTGATGAAAAGAACTTACTTTTTAGGAAATTGTAAACCAAGATATCGATGAAATGCTATGACATATTTATTGTAGTGATGAAATCTAAAACAATGACATAAAATGCTGCTTTCAGAAATGCAAAGCAGTACAGTCACTTGGGAAGACAGTTTGGCAGGTTTTTAATAAAACGAACCTGTTCTTACCATATGATCTAACAATTGCTTTCCTAGGTATTTACCCAAATGAACTGAAATTTTTATCCACATAAAAACCTGCATATAGATGTTTGCTGTCATCATTCATAATGACCAAGAGAGTCTTCAGTGGGTGAATGAATAGTAGGGGGTACATCTGTATCATGGAATGTGTGTAGTTCATATTTCCTCTCACTGGGACAAAATCTGTGACATTCACAATGTAAAGCAAGAGAGCTTAACTGGCTAAAGAGGTTTCAGTCCATGGTGGAGGAAAGCCACCCAACTCATGGCATCACATGGCATCTGGAAGGAACACAACAAGCAACAGCCCAGAAGGAAGTGGCTGGGAACCCAACATAGTCCTTTGGTCATGACCTGTCCAGACATGCTCAGAAGTGTGCTTTCCAATCAGGTTGACAATCAAGATTAACCACTACAGATAGATATTCATGGATCAAAAGAAATGAGCTATAAAGCCATTAAAAGCCAGGCATGAAACTAAAATGTGTATTACTAGGTGAAAGAAGCCAGTCTGACAAGGCTACTTTCTAAGTGATTCCAAGTACTTGAAAGTTTGAAAAGGGAGAACAATGGAGACAGTAAAAAAGCCAGTGCTTATAAAGAGTTCAGGGCAAATGAGGAAAGGCGAACAAGAGGAACACAGGTTTTTAGGACAGTGAGACTGCTCTGCATGCTGAAATGGTGAGTGCATTATTACTATATATTTGTAAAGCCCCAAAGAAGGAACCATAATATAAACTTTGGACTTTTAATTAACAACAATGCATCAATATTGGCTCATCAATTATAACAATTATACCACACTAATGAAAAAATGTTAATTATAAGATCAACTGGGTAAGTGTGGAAGGTTAAGAAGTATAGGGGAACTCTATCCTTTCTATGCAAATTTTCTTTAAATACATAGTACACAGACATCAAGTCTGCATAGAAAGAAAAGATGCTCAATGTGAAGAGGATTTTATGGTTAAGCAGTTTTTGGAGATTCTCTTTTTGACTCATATAGACTATTAGTATGATAAATTGTGAATATTGCAATAAACTATGCTTAATATTATTCATCCTAGTGTTTCCTAAATTTACTTCATCATGGATGTTTTCCCCAAAGGGAAAGTTAACATCCTGAGAAACTAGTGTTTCATGGAGCGTTCTTTGGGGATTACTGACATTGGTGATTATTAAGATTCCTTCAAAATCTGAAAGTTGTTTTTTATTTGTTTTATAATCTTTTTTAGTAGACATAAGACATCTCAAATGAGTCTATAAAATCAAGTTTCTGACCTTTCAAAATGAGAACCAGATTCTAGGTCCTGTGGTTCCAGGAAAGAGTGCTGTTTCCTTCTAGTCCTATTTTCAGTTTGATAAATGATGGCTTTTTTTGGGGGGGGTGATAGATAATTTATTTTGTTTATTTTAAGTCCTAGTTGACAAGGTCTTTCATTCTGAAAACACTCATCAAACCACACACTTATATATATACATATATGTACAACATTCTTGAAATTTTAAGGCAAATTGAATAACATACATAACATATATAATATATATGTGACATGGACCTTCCTATTTCTGTTGATAAAGCACATCATGCTCTTTAAACTATGTCCCTAGTCCCATATCAGAATTAGCTAAGTAAAATCACTAAACTCACTTTCTCTCTCTACTATATGATTCATCTGTATGGATAAATGTTTTTAAGTAGTAGGAGCTAGTAGGAGTAATGATATATTTATTAGTAACTGCTACACAACAAAATGCAAATCTCTACAACTCTATTCTCAGACACCTCTTATAGTGATTGTGACTGAGAAATCATTTCAATCAAGCCGGTGTGCCGGGTGGTCACAACCACTCCTGGTGGGGAAGTGGAGAGGTTGGATGCTGGAAGGGCTGTCTGCCTAGGGCGTCAGGGGCATGGCTTACATTCCAAGGGCACTTTCTCAGCAGACAGATGTTTATTGCCATGCTATTGATGGCTCATTGCATCCATGGAAACTGTGGAGTATTGGCTCAAACTTACTCTATTTTTTAAAAATATCATATTTTCACTAGCGTTTTCCTTCTGGCTTCAGAGTATGAAATAATAGTCCCTCTGATCTAAGGAAGAAGACGATTAATGGTTCTTAGTCCTGCCTCTTTTTCTGGTTTTTCCAAACTGGAAGCTGTCTATAGAAATGCGAGGAGAGTATCAGTGCCGACTGCAGACTGCCAGAGAGGGGTGTGGCATGGCCACAGGTCCTGCTGCCCATTCTCTGCAGGACTTTTTAATGGACTTGGGCATCCCACTTCCAGAGGTACCACATGCATCCTGTCCTCCCAGTCTCGCTGCAGGACAAGACAGTGGGTCGCTCATGAGGTTCTTTCCTCTTCTCACCACATCCAATCTCACAGTGCTTGGTCCCTTTCCCTCTCTAACCTTTTGATTTAGCACTTGGCTTCTGACTCCAAGCTCAGGTTCTTTCCACTTGTTGCCATGTTCTTCAGGTTTCCTTGGCTTTGACCAGCATTCACTTCCACTGCTCTGCCCATGTATGACCGTGACTCCTTCTACCACATGCCTAGCTTTGCAGAGCCAATAGGAATGAATAGTACCGCTCAGGTGCAACTACCTCTCTGTCTATCCTACTTGTGTCCCTGAAGAGGAATATGTCAGCTGTGAACAGTCAATGGATTAGATAATATTTTTAACTGCATGAAAAACTTACTTCTTAAAGTAATTAGTTATGAATCTTGGTAAAATTATCAGTTATCAGCTTATTATTAAATATGAATTTCTATGTACTGGATTTATTGACAAACCTTTCAACTATACACTGCTACTACAAGTCTGAATCCTAGAAGTGATTTTACAAGATCAGAATGAGCAGAGAAAATCACCAAAAATGAAAGGTGACTCCAGACTATTCTGTGTCTAAAAATATGAGGGCATCTAAGGTCCTGTCTGATATGTTTCCTAATACCAGTGCAGTAAAGAGAGGTAGTCAATGCTCTGGTCATATTCAATTAGTTCTCTACAGCCATGTTGTAGGTTACATGTTAGAGACTATCCTAAATAAGGGTCTTGTAAGAAAGTTCCCATTAGAGTGATTGACCATTGGATTTTGAGTTCCTTAGGCCCAGAGGATGTGTCTGCTCAGGCCTATAGTTTAGTTCTCAGCCTGGTGATTTAAACTTAGTATGTTCTCAATGAGCATAATTTTAATTTATATTTAACAAATATAAGTAAAACTCGTGGATTAGACAAAAAGGAAAGTTCATGAAGGCACTAAATATAGCTGTATGAGAGTAGGGATGTCTTGCTTCATTGTTTAAATTCTACTCTAGGGTAAAGAAAATGTTTGGCATGAAAGAGCATAAGACAGCTGCAAATTGACACGTTTATTTGGAAGCTGTCCTACTCAGAGTGTGAAGGATTCTTTAAGTGAAAATAGGCAAAAGAGAAGAAAAGTGGAGAATACAAGAATCAGTCAACAGGTGTTAAAAGACTCATGTAACCAATGGCATAGGCTCAGAAAATATGTTAAATCCCAAGTCTTTTCATTTATTTATTTATTGAACACTTACTTTGAAATTTGAAGTTGTATGTTGAACTACAGACGGCATCTTTTAGGCCAAATTCCATTTCTGAAACTGCAATTTTTCTACAAAATGGAGATAGGAAATGTACACATAAGAAAGCAAGTTTAAGAATAAAGCTGAAGTCATAAGATTGCCAAATCAGAAGATACACTCTCCTTTTCTAATCGCTACTCCATGCCTTCAATCGTATGTCCACGGCTATACTAATTTTTGGGCTTCATTTAGGCAGCTCTTAGTGGTTCATCTTGGCATGATTTTGCCATGATTTTGAATACATATGGTGAGCACACAACCATAAACTAGACCTTTAAACTATTTCAGTGATTTTCATCACAAGAATCTTTTAAACTTGAGCCAGGCATTTGTTCAAATGCCCTCAATGAATCTCTTTTTCAGTAAAGTAAAATGAAAAGCCCTTCCAATGACCTTCACATGCCTGTGTCTGTGTCTCTCTCCCTGACATCAGCTCATTCCCCTCCAGTCACTTCATTATCCATGGAAACTCTTCCACCGGCCAGCTGCCCTCTTGCATCCTGCAGATCTTTGCCTTTCTAATGCTATCTTCTCAACATCCCTCTATTTTACGACTACTGCCCCATCCACAGCAAATGCAAATTACCCTTTCTCTGCTCTCTTTTCTTCTGTTCATTTATGCTTGTAACTATATCATAAAATATATTTATTATTATGTTTATTGATTAATTCCTATATTCCACCCATTAGAAATATGCTTTATAAAA
Organism: Dolichotis patagonum; assembly: GCA_004027295.1. Taxonomy (NCBI): domain Eukaryota; kingdom Metazoa; phylum Chordata; class Mammalia; order Rodentia; family Caviidae; genus Dolichotis; species Dolichotis patagonum. The sequence goes on from PVJX010006836.1 coordinate 34,770, forward strand.
ATGGATTTTTATAGTTTTAATTGATTTTTTCCAAATACTTAGAACACTGTCTGACACACAGATAGTATTGAACAGATACTTGTTGAACCACTGCATTAAAAAGGAAAGCATCTATTGAATATTTTTTATCATTTATTAAGTGGTATCAGAAAAATAAGATGAAACACAAATAAATTATAACTGATTTTCGAGACATTGGGCTTTCTGTCTATGTGTTTGAATTCCATGTTGTAACAAACTAATGGAGAGATAAAAACAGGCTTGGGAATCACATACAACTATGTTCAAGTTGTAATTTTGCTACTTATTAGTTATGAAAAAGTGAAGTAAATGATCTTTAGTTATCTCCTTTGCAAAATAGCAGGGTTATAAATGTTCAGTAAATAACTGGCACATTTCCTGCTGCAATAACACATGATGCTGTGAGTTTCTTCATGTTCTCTTTCTCAACCTGCATCAGGCCACCTATGTTAAGAGCAGCAAGGATGCTCAAGGCACTTACAAAGAGCTGGAGTGAGTCCCCAACCCTCTGGACAAGAAAGTTATGAAGGAGATTGAGGGAAGACAAGCAGACACTTATCTCTTGCTCTCTAGCTCTTCAGTGTGGACCAAGAATGAGACTAGAAACCACTGGGAATAGGAGTTCCATGAAGATAAAAATTAGTGCCATAGAAACCAAAGGTAATCATTGTGCCAGACAGAGAGAGAGAGAGAGAGAGAGAGAGGCTTTTTTGCCTCCTCCAAAAGGGACAGCTTTTAGTGGATTTTTAAAATGCTTATTCTATTTTCTTTGACTATGTCTATATTTTTGGTGTGCAAATGTTTTCTGTATATGTATAGATTTCTCTCGTTTAAATTCAGCTTTCCCTTCCAACAACAGACACCTGAGACAATCAGCATAAGGAGATAGGTTGATTTTGGTTCATGGTTTTGGAGATTTCAGCCCATGATCTGTTGGCCCCAATGCTCTGGGCTTGTGGAGGGGCAGCACATCACAGCGGGAGTGTGTGGTAAAGATGTCCCCTCTGGCTGGGATACAACAGAAAGACAGGAAAAGGAAGTGTTGGGCTCCCAGTATCCCCTTCAAGGGATGCCCCCAATAACAGAGGGAATTCTCACTGACTCCTGGCTCCTAAACGCTCCATCATTTCCTGCTAGCATCGTGGCCTGGAGACCAAACCTTTAACACATGAACCTCTGGGGTCACGGATCCCTATCAGGCACCACCTGTATGAACAGAGAGATGATAAATATTTCTATCTACCATATAATTCTGTTTATATCTATCTATAGCTTTATGTATATGCGCAGCATAAAAACACTGTTCAAGTCAGTATTTTACACAAAAACCTATCCATTTCCAGTTCTATCCCACTCTGGAATTTAGTGTTACAAGGAATAAAAACCACTTCACATTTTGGGGCTTTCAGAAAGTCAAATGGCAAAGCCACCATCACTGCATGAAAGGCTGTAGAGAATAACCCCCCCACACACACACACAGATACACACATGCACATACACGCAGTCTTCCCCTTCTCAGAGTTTATCATCCACTGACTAGGTAAAAACTAACAGTGTGGTTCAATCGCTTAACAGTGCTGCCTTCAGCCTTCAGCTTCGCCTGCAGCAGACAGAGGACTTGGGGCCCGGCAGGGATCCATCACGACATGGCTGGGTGTGCCCATTACATGAAAACTAGCAGCAACTGCAAACCAAATTAATCACTCTGGTCAGGAAGAAGGCATCTCCTGCCCCTCTTTTTCACTCTTTTACCCCACTTTGAAGGAAATGCTGTCTAGTGCCTTCTCTGAAAGAGAAGCAAGGAGGTTTTCCTGCAGGGCTGACTTGTACAAATCTCATGGTCCACCTCAGCCGGGCATCACAGATCCCTGGCTGCTGTTTCAGAAGCCATGCTCTTCCTGTGGTGACTCAGTGGCTTGCAGGAGCATTTGGCAGTGATGCCACAGTCTTGGCTTGGGGATGGAACATATGGCTCAGGAAACCTGACTCATTATTTTCTGATCATATTTACATCCTAAGTTGTCCACTGAGATAAACTGTATGGAAGCCTCAGTTTACTCATCTTTACAAGAGCAGTATGGATATACCACCTGTCACATCGGGTATTGTGAGGGGTAGATTAGATCACATGCTAGGATGCTCTTTACAAAGGTTGGCACGATTCTAGTGGCAGAGATGCTGGTGTTTCCACCAGCAAGTCTGCATCCACAGCTCCTTTCTGTGATTCTGGGTTTTGAGCAACAGTGTTTCTGTTGATTTACTCATTTCCCGCAACTGAACGCCTGCCCCTGGACATAGAATTTTCTTCCTGGAACACGGTCCAGCAAGTAAGTTTCTAAAATGTGGAGTTGGCGGAGTGGAGGAGCTGGAGCTTTGGACAGTGAGGTCTCGGCTATTTCAGGCTGCAAATCTGGTGGCCCTGATATGGTAGCCAAACATTTGGTCAGGTTGTCACCTGCTGTTCTTTGGGATACAGACCATGTGTCATGGCAGCTTTGCTATTAGAATAAGCAATAGGAAAAAAAATCAAAACCCTAGCATATGGCTCCAGATAATTTTTCTCCTGAAGGAGAAATCTGTACTCAGACTAGAGTTAGCCAGTCCCCCAGCAGAAAAGGAGGGTGCATTCTTTACCTGCAGCCTGCCTTCTAAATTGACTGAGACTTTTATTTTGGGTACTGCAGAGTTTTAAAAAGAAATTTATTCTTACCAAATTGAGTAGGCAAGGAGGGTGACAGCAAGTCTGTAGGCTTAATAGGTTGGTAACTTAGAACTGTCCCATCCAGTCTCTTTAAGCATTTTTTTAGAAAAATGCAAACTTGCATTATCCTTGACATTTCCCCATTATTATTTTGAATGACCTCAAGGCATTAGCCACTAAGCTGTGGAATAGAAGACTGAAAAGCCAGAGATCTGTAAGTAAAAGCTACTGATCTGTAAGTAAAAGCTTACAGAGCCAGAGATCTGTAAGTAAAAGCTACTGATCTGTTGGTCTTATTAGGTTATCTGTGGTTATTCATATATAGTTATTCATATATGGAATTCATTTACTAAGAGCAATCATTCCAAGTTTGAAAATTGTTAGGTTTTAAAAGAATTGTGTTGCCAAAATCTAGAATTCCTTAATTGTTAAAACTCTAATGCCTTTCCTTACTCCAACTTCAGGATAATAGGAATTGGATCCAAATATCTGTGGTTCCAAAAAGAAATTATCTACAATTCCTGCTTCCTATGTGATCATGGATAATAACAGACAAGGAAGAATCTCCAAAAGACAGGGCCTGAGGATGCTGGACTGGGTAACCAAGGGTCAGGTCCTAGTCAGAGAGCACAGAAGTCCTGAGTTTTTTGACCATTAATACTGAGTGTGCTTGGGGAAGAGAATTTGTTAGTTAACCAGACATTGGTCTAGGTGGAGTTCCAGCTCCATGTGATGGAAGTGCTGCAACCCAGAGACTCTGAACAGCTGAAAGAAGCAACTAAATTAGGCTTTGGGGTTGTGGTCTTGGGAGCCAGTGCTGAGCATACTCTACCTTGAAAACAAGGGTGTCTGCATACGTTAGGTGGCCAAAGGTCAATTGTGACAGACTTGGCTAACTTCTCATTTAGTGAAGAAACTTCAAAGTGGCATTATTGCTGTCTGCTTCCCAGACTTCCTTGTACTTAGGAATGGCCATATGAGCCTCTGATCAATGACGTAAAAGTACAAATCTGTTAGCAGAACCTCCAGAGTTTTTATCTAAAATAGACAGACAGACAGACAGACAGACACAACTGGATTTGTAATTTGCCTTTCATTCTTCCTTCTCTTCTGCTTGTAGTGCTGTCTCTGGGCAGACTAGAATCTGTATCCTGCAAGGCACACCCTCCTTTGGCTCAGGTACATTCTGGTAATTGTCACTAGGTATAAATTGAAACTCATAGGTGGAGAACTCCACAGAGCATTTCCTCCCTCTTCTTGACATGATATAGAGAGGCAGGTATGCGTTGATATACAGACATTAGTATCATGGGTCATCTGTTCGTCTCTCTGGTTATGGAACCTCCATGAGAAGAGTCATTCAGAGGACCATGCAGTCTGGGTTTAGGTGTGGGTGCCCGCTATTCAGAGGAGTATGCCAGTTTTATATTTCTGTTAAACGAGAGGGAAGCTGAGCTCAGTGAGCCATGGGGAGGCTTCCCAAACACCCACAGTTAAGCCTCTTGGGTTCTCCACAGCCTGGGGATTTATGTATTTGCCTCCCATACTTTTCAATTTGCTAATTGTATTTCTAACAGTGAGATGAGATATTAAAAACAAAGTCTCTTTGTTTAATGAAGGTATAACTGAATCCTGCACGAGAAAAGCAATACCTTGTTAGTTACCTAGATAAAAACTGAAATCATTTTATTGATCCCTCTGTTTACCTGATTCCTAGTCTTCCATTCTAAGAAATTACAGAGAAAGAAGCACTTTCAAACATAACAGTCTTCCCAGTCCCAAGTGGACCTAAATTTGGAATGTCTGAAATTGAAAGCACTGATACTGGATTTACTCAGATAAAGCAGAATATAGTCTTTCCTCCTGGTATGAAAATAGAATAATTGGAACTTTTACTTTAAGTAACATTTTAAAGTTTGTAATTCTCTATCTCTCTTTAATCTTCTGAGAAAGAAAACAAAATGGTGTATGAAAATGGGAACAATCTTCCCATCCCTGCTGCTCTTTTGCTTTTATGTTATCCAGGGTTCTCCAGAAAAATGATAGATAGATAGATAGATAGATAATAGATAGTAGATAGATGATAGAATACAGACAGATGTGAGATAAATATATATAAATACTACATACTATATATGAATAGCAAGAGTTGCTCATATGATTAAACCAAAGGCCCAAGAAACTCAAAACATGGCAGACAAGAGACTCCATAAAAGCCAATGTTTTAGTTCCCTCTGAAGGTAGGAAAATTCCTAGTGTCTCAGCTTGAAGAATGTTAGACAGATGGGATTGCTTGTACTGTACATTTTTGTCCCATTCAGACCTTCAGCTGAGCACATGAGGCCCACGCACATCTTGAAGGGTCTGGTAGTCATATTTCTGTATGCCTGATGTACATAATTTAAAGAAGGAAATGATTTATTTTTGACTCAGTGTTTGAGAGGTTTCAGTTCATGGTTAACTGACTCCAAGGCAGAAACAGCATGGTGGAAGAGCATGGTCAAAGAAAGCTACTGAACTCATGGAACCAGATAGCAGAGAGCCGGGGAAGAGTCAGAAAGGAAGAGGCCCAGGACCAAATATGATCCCCAGGGTCATACTCCTACATGACCTGCCCACACCAAGAAGTATACTTTTCTACTCCCTGGGCATTCTTAAACCAATCAAGGTGACAAGATTAACCATCATACAGAGAACCTTCTCCTTTACTGATTTAAATGTAATCTCGTGAAGGAGCATCCTCACAATCAGAACAATGTTCAACCAAATAGCAAGGTACTTTGTGGGCTAATCAAATTGACATCCAAAGTTAATCATTCCATTTTAACAGAATTTAAAGACAAGTATTTATAGCCTATAAACTATTAAATAGTGATGCTGAGATTCAAGTCCTGGAATTCTGACTCCAGAAACTATCGAAAAGCCTTGGTCCATATAGATATCCAAAACTGGGGTAAGAAACTATTTACTTGTGCATGACAAAGGTCATTCAGGAGACTAAATACTCAAAAAAAAATAAAGATGATATACTGTACATGTCCTGAGCTTACCAGAAATCTCTGTTCTCATACTCATTACATGTATCCTGTGATTTTCTTTTTGTAAACAATTTATACCTTTCTATTTTATATATACTCAAGCCTATTTTATATGCATTAAAAATATAGTTTAATATTTAGATACATTTTTTGAAAGTTGCAAATCCTTTATTTTAAATTCTCGATACAATCCATTCATCTTCCCACTTCTATGAATAAGTTAATAAACTTATTTAAAAATCAGCCGTATCAGTTATGCTGATCAGACATTGCTGAGTGGTAGGAATACAAAAGCAAGCACAATGCATTCTCTTTCTTCAACGAGCTCATGGTTCAATAGGGGACTCAAACAAACAATTAAAATCTAGTGGGATGATTGTTATTATTGCTCTGTTTACATGGTGATGTGAGACCAAAGCTATTAAATCTGACTCTGCCTAAAGTGGAAGATGGGTGAGCAGGGAAGGTTGCACACAATAAGTACTGACTGAACACCCACCATCTTGCAGGTATTACTTGGAGGGCTAAAATGCGGTGGAGTAAGAATGAATGATGATGAAACTGGGAGAAAAAGGAATGCTCATTAGTATTAGTGGGAATGTAAATTAGTAAAGCCCTTGTGGAGAATAATCTGAAAGTTCCTCAGAAAGTAAAAACAGGTCCACTATATGATTCAGCTATTCAGCTATCCAATGTATACAAAATCAGCATATGAGATACCTGCACAACCATGTTAAATTCAGCATGATTCACAATAGCCAAGGTATAGAACTAACCAAGGCATCAACTGATGAATGAATGAAGAAAATACAGAATGGATAAAGAAAATGGATTAAAAAAATGGATAAAGAAAATATATTTATAAAAGAATGTTATTTAGGCATAAAGAGGACCAAGGTTCTGTCATTTGCAGTTAAATGGATGGAAATGAGGACAGTATGTTAAATAAAAAAAACCAGGAAGGCAAGTAGCACATATTCTTTCTCATGTGGAAGTTAAAAGAAACATCTAGGCATAGTGGCACATGCCTACAGTCTCAGCTACTTGGAAGACTGAGGCAGGGAGATCCTAAGTTGGAGATCAGATTGGGTACCTTATTAGGACTTTGTGTCACTATACAAAAAGCTGAAAACATATTTTCTGGGTTTCATACCCAATATTCCTCCACTTACACACAAAAAGTAGGCCTGAATGTAGATAGTGTTACTAGAGGTTGGGAAGGTTTGTTAGGGGGCAATGAGTAAAGGATGGGTTTAATCAGTACATATTGTATGCATGCATGGATCCCACTAATACCTACACAAAGGATGCATGTTAATAAAAAATAAAAAGCAAGTCCTTGTAGAACTTACCATCCATAAAAGATGAGGAAGAATTTGTGAGAAAGAAGGGTTGTTAGTGACATTCTTCACAAAGGAATAATAAATATGTGCTAAAATATGAAGACGTGGCTTGTTTATAAAACTCCAAAAGATTTCATTGTACTAAGGAGAGGGGAAGAAGGTAAAAATAAAAAGATAAGGAGAAAACAAATCACAGATGTCTCTAAATAGATAAATAGATGGTGTATTGCATGAGGTTAAGAGAAGTTGGTGTGTTTTGCATTGAAGGTAATTGAATAAAATTCTTATTTTATAAAAATAATTCTAACATCTGAGTGGAAATGCATTATAGGGACCCTAGATAGGAAGGAAACAAATCAAAGAGTATCTACTTCTTTTTTTAAATTTTATTTTAAAGAGGGTAAAATTATACACAAGAAAACAGAACACAAGAAAGCAATGTAAGAGACATAAACTTCAAAAGAAGACAATAAGAGATCTTCACTATCTATCATATTGTCTCTTGTTTTCTTCCAAATATTTGTCCATATCTTCACATACAGAGAATTCACATGAAACAACATAGTATAGAACTGATCTGAACAGGATGAGGAAGGTGTTTTAGGTCTTCAAGACCAGACAATAGGGAAGCCAAGAATGGCTGTCATAGTGTCTGTCACTCTCTTCAAAATATCTGTCCATACCTTCATGTATGTTGAACTTAAACAAAACAAAAAGTAAAATCACTCTGAACAAAGAATAATAGTATTGCTGGATTTCACTTCATGATGCTACAGAGTCAGCACTGGGTACCTTAGTGTCTCTTTTTCTTCAAAGTAGTTGTTCATTTCATCATGCATTATATAATCAGTTCTCATAAACTATTTATAGATTCTACACATGCATGAGTCTCTACATGTATTTCAATCCTTTCTGTATTAGAGAAAAAAACAAAACACAGCAAGACAAAACAAAACAAATTCCTATAAAAACATGAAACGAAAAAGTCATATAAAACCACAGTACAAGGTGATCCACAATGGTTACTGTGTTGTCTCTTGTTATCGTCAATATAATTGGCATAGTATAATTGAATATAGCAGTACGCTGTATCATCAGGCATAGTATAATTGAATATAGCAGTACATAACAATATTAATAAAAACAAAACATTATAGACAGTATAAAGCTTCAAAAGCAGGTAATAATGAAACCAGAGTGGGTATCCTAGTGACTCTTGTCATCTTCAGTGTAGTTGCCTATACTCTCAGACTTGATACTATCATAACAGATTTGAATATAATCTGTGAATACAAAACAGCAATCTAATAAACCAGATTCAGTTAAGATCAGTCATGATAAAACAGTGTAAGTTATACAGGACTTCAGATTAAGTTAATAGGAAATTAAGGATGATTACCCTACTATATCCTGCTATTTTTGAAGGGATAGCTGTCTGTGCCCTCAAATCTAGTACCAGTAGACAAACTGGAACAGACTATAATCCATCTAAACAGAGTAGTGTGAGTAATGTGGGTTTTAGATCCTGATACACTATTAACAATATCCTCTGCCTTCTTTTTTTAGATTATTCCTCCCCTTTCACTCCCACAGGGTGCTGTGCATTTTGGGTCCCACCAAACCCCTCAGTTTTCAGATTCGGGGAGGCAACCTGCTATTTACCTAAGTGGTTCCAAGGCTTCTGACTCCTGGACTTGATCTCAAGTTGTATTGTTTTACCTACAAAAGCCTCAAGGATTTCCTTCGTTAGAGCTGAGTAGTTCTCTACTGCACATAAGTATCCTGTCTTTCCAACCTACCTGCAGGTGCTAGTTGAGTTGCCCTTATTTCTCTTTGGTTCCTTGTCACCTAGAGCATTGTTTTCTCATATTTGATTTTCGGTCCATAAAAACTTTTTCAGGTTAATTGTATTTCCTATACAGAGCATCTCCGTGGACACTACCTACTGATCTACTCTGTGTTTCTTTCTTTCTTTTATTTATTTATTTTTTTTAGTGTATCAAGGCAATCTATGTTAGAGATTACAGCCAACCTTCTCTGCCTCATTTCTGCTATGCTATTTTTCTGCCAATGGTTGTTTACTTTTCTCCTTCATTCCACTGTCTGCCCTGTTCATTGAGGCCTCTCTGCCACAGTTCCTGAAATCCTGGTATTTCTTTCTCTCTCTCTCTCTCTCTCTCTCTCTCTCTCTCTCTCTCTCTCTCTCTCTCTAGAATGTCCTTCAGTATTCTTTGTAGGGTTGAACTGATGGTCACAAATTCCCCCAGTTCCTCTTTGTCATGGAACATCTTGTTTCTCCATTAATTTCTAGAGACAGTTTTGCAGGGTACATCAATCTGGGCTGGAGGTTATTTTCCTTCAGGGCTTGGAATACTTCGCTCCAAGCTCTTCTTGATTTGATGGTCTGTGTCGAGAAGTCTGTTGTGGTTTTGGAGGGTTTTACTTTATGGGTGATCTGTTTCTTTTCTCTGACAGCTTTTAATATTCTGTTCTTATATTGAATTTCTGGCGTCTTGATTATTATATGTCTGGGTGTAGCTCTGTTTTGGTTGTAGGTGGCTGGAGTTCTGAATGCCTCATACATCTGAATATCATTTCCTTTCCCTATGCTTGGGAAGTTTTCCTTAATTATTTCTGTAACTAGTCTTTGTAATTCTTTTGTTTTGACTCCTGCTTCTTCATTCACATGTTTTATTCTTAGGTTATATTTCCTCTTGTCATCTTCTAACCTTTGTATTGTTACTGCTTGTTTCCTTGTTATTTTTAAGAGATCTTTCCTTTCATGATCACACATTGCAAACATGTCTTCAAGTTTTGATAGTCTATCTTTAGTTTCTTTCAAGCAGTTTTGCCAGTTTTCAATGGAGTTTTTAATTTCCTGGTAATTTCTTTGTATCTGCTTCATGTATTCTAGGTTTTCTTTATATTCTTCATTGAAGGATTCTCTCCTTCTTTTGTATTCCTCCATTCTTCTGTCTGTGTCTTCTTGAGAGGTGCTTAGCATTTCTTTTATTAATCTACTTATATCTTGCTTTACTTGAATTAATATTTCAGTTTTGAGCTTGTCTATGAGGTCCTGAAGATATCTCTTTATGTCCACTGATTCGGTGTTTGATATTGTATGTTTGGTGGCCTCAACCTGTTTTGTATTTACCTCTCCTGGATCAATATTCTCAGGGTTGGGGGCTGGAGGCTTTTTCTTATTTCTTTCTCTTCTCCTGTTTTTGGTTTCTTCCATACAGATGTATAGTGGAGGTCCCAGCTCCTTTCCTTGTTGTTTATGGTTCTTCTGAACCACTGGTAGGGGTTTCTGCCCTCTCCAGTTTACTGTTGGTCACTGAGGTGCAAGCAGGTGTGGTATATGCTGGCCCCTCCCCTCCAGGCCAGTCAGCCTTTGGGGGGCCTTCACTGTGTCAGCGCGTGCTGCACATAGGAAATCGGTTTGGGATGACTTATTGGGTCCCATCCAGGGGTGTGACCCAGACCAAGCAGATCCCATATTCTGTTCTGGGAGGGGAGCAGCCAACTAAAGTCACTGCTATTTCTAGTTCAGGCCCGTCCTGCCCGATTCCAACATGTCGTCCAGTTGGTCGCCCCTTTCCTGTGGGAAGGTCTTATTCCCAGCACTCACCGTGGGTTAATGCAGGTCCTTCTCTGGCTCCATTCTCCGTTGGGCTCCCGCACCTCTGACTTCAGCGCGGCTGTGGCATGATTTCGCGGTGGTGCAAGTTCGGGTTGCTCAGGCCAGTCTTGGCAGCACAAATTCAGGCAGCTTGGCAGAGCGCTGTGACCGCTAATCTTCGCTTCTCTATTGGTAGCCCCAGGACTGCATGTTTGACCAGCTCTCTTCCCTTCAGTCTCTTCCTGGGTTGAGAGAATCCATCTCCCTCTGTTTGGATCTCTCCAGGATGTTTTATTCTGGCATCTAAGTTGTCTCTCTCAGGGAGGCTCCATATCCTGCTGCTTATTTGTCCTCTTCCCGAGAGTATCTATTTCTATATCTACATCTATATCTATCTATTTATATTTGGAATTAAGTTTTTAGACTAAAGCACACATATTGGAAGAAAATTTTAAGATATACTCTAGGAACAGAATTAATGAAATTTAATGTCAAAAATACCAGAGAAATATACCTACCAATGGAGGCTACAAATGATTCTTGAGCTTTTGCTTTGGGTATCTGGGTAATTAGTGGTTTAAATAATAAAGAACAAATTAATTAAAAACTATAAAATAAGGAGCAAATGGGTGACTTGAGGAAGGGAAAATAATTCTATTGTGCAGACATCAAGTCTGAAAGTATGGTCAGATATTACAGTGTCACAAGGCAGTTACCTGAGATGTATTTACAGCACATTAGCAAGCATATTGAAGACAGTGAAAGACTGGGATTGTTCAGGAAGAGTTTTTAGAAATTTTAGCAGGAGGTAAGGATGCTGCCTAGGGCACACTCACATTTTGATGGACCCAGTGCAGGAGACTGATAGGAAAAGGAGTGTGATTTTAAAGACAAGAGAAGTAAAGGTTTCAGAAAGATAGGCAATAATACCAACTGTGACAGAGAAGTGAGGCAAAGCAAAATGAGGAGTGCTTAGATTTGGCACCTTGACAACTCATAGCTTCCAGCATGGGTGAGGGGATGGACTTTAGAAAGCTGGGTGAGTTATTGAGGAATAAATGGGAGATGAAGAAAGATGAAGAAAGGTCTTAGGCCAAAGATAATTTACAAATGACAAAAATGTATTGGCTCCCAGTTCTGGAGGCTGGGAGTTCAGGATCTATCAGAGCTGGAAACTCTGACATCACACAGGACTACAGAAGCTGTGACTCTGGAGGGGAGCAGCACTTTGTCTGCATGTGGCAGGAAGTGGAAGGATGAAAGACCCATTTCTTAATACTGTTACTATGGCTGGGTAGATGGTGGAACAGTAAGCAACAGAGTAAACAGCCTCTCTGAGGGACACAGTCCAGATGCTGGAATATAGCATTGTGGGGAAACCAAGAAGGAAGGAAATGATCTAAAGTAAGAATTGAAGCCCAAAGAAAGAGTAAAAAGAAAAATTTAAATGAAGAAGGTGGTAACTGGCTGTGCCTTCACCCGGAGCCAGACCCACTATGTAAGATGAGCTGTTGGAACCTGAGGACGCATGGTCACAGTGATGGTGACAGTGGTGGCTGGCAACCCCAGAGGCCTCTGCAAACAGAAGAGGCAGTGGAGGGGGGAGCAGAAGATGCAAAGGATTGCACTGGCTGGTGGTGCGTACAGAGTACTCAGTCTTCCTGCGGAAGAGAGAAATAGGCTGGGAGCCATTTTGGAGTTACGCTAGATAAGCCGGGAACCAAAACTGGTGTCAGCAGCTCCAAGCTGGGTGTAGACCGGTGGAAATTGCTCAGACTGAGTGCCTCCCCTGTGCGCATTCCAGTGGCCATCAAGGAGGTTTCCTGCTGATAGCCAGCTTGCTCTGGAGGCAGCAGCTGGCCCCACCCCCATGCAGGGGCCACCATGGAGGATCCCATCAGTGATGATCCCAGGTCCACAGGCAGTGGCCTTCCTGGCCTCTGCACATTCCACCAGCCATTAGGCATCCAGAACAGAGTGGGAAAAACAATAACCAGCCCTGCACCAGTGCACCCAATGGCCACCATCAGATACCCATAGGGAGCACTGGCTAGAAGAAACAGTCTCACTTCAGAGACATTGTAGCAAATGTGGAAAGTAGCTGGGACCCCACTACCCACTTGTCTGGAAGAACCCAGGAATATGTCAAGACAAAGAAGCAAAAGGCAGACTCTGGCCTACAACCCAAGCAGAGCAAGTCCAAGAGATGTAAACATGGAAGAGATTGGGAGTCACACACCTGAAATTTCTGTAGTGATGGCAACTGAATTAAACAAACAACTTTATGTAACTACAGAAGAAATTAGAACAGAAATACTATCTCCGATAAAAGAAGAAATGAAAAACATAATAAAAGAATTGCTAATCACCTCTAAAGAAGACATAGATAAAAATAGAAGAGCATAGGAAAATGAAGGAAACCTGGAATGAACAATGTAAAAAATATTTAGAATATATGAAACAGATTCAAAGAGATATCCACAAAATAAAAAACTCTGTTGAAAGCTGGCAAAACTGCTTGAAAGAAACTGAAGATAGACTTTCAAACCTTGAAGACAGGTTTGATGCTTGCGATTTTGAAAGGAGGGATCTCTTAAAAATAACAAGGAACCAGGAAATAACAATTCAATGGCTACAAGACAACCCAAAGAAATATAATTTAAGAATAACAGGTGTGAGTAAAAAAGCAAGGTCAACATAAATGACATTAAACGCCTATTGACAGAAATAATTTCAGAAAACTTCACACGCACAGGAAAAGGAAGTAACATTTAGATGAGAGGCATATAGAACTCCAGATAGCCATAGCCAAAATAAATCTATACCCAGACATGTCATAATCAAGATCCCAGAAACTCAACACAAGAGCAGAATATTAAAAGCTGTTAAAGAAAAGAAATAGAATATCTATACAGGAAAACTCATCAGAATTACGACAGACTTCTCAGCACAAACCATCAAGTCAAGAAGAGCTTGGAGTGAAGTATTTCAAGTTCTGAAAGAAAACAACTTCTGAACCAGATTAATGCACCCTACAAAACTATCTTTCAAAAGTGCTGGAAAAATATGATACTGCCATGATAAAGGACAAATGAAGAAACTCATGACCACCAAACCAACCCTACAGAAAGCACTGACAGATATTCTAGAGAGATAAAGATGACCACAGTTTCAAGAACAGCAGCAGAGGGGAACCACCAAACAGGACAGGCAAATGAACAAAGGGAAAAAGTGGGGGGCCAACAGCAGGAGGATAGTATGTCAGAGATGAGCCAATGCATGCCAGTTGTAACCATTAATGTAGATGGCCTCAATTCACCAATAAAAAGAAATACAGGAAGAGTAGATTAAGAAACAAGATCCATCAATATGCTTTATACAAGAAACACATTTAGCTCAAAAGGGGGTCCACAGACTAAAAGTCAAAGGAGAGAGAACAACGCTGTATGTGACAGGGAACCAGAAAGAAGTAGGGGTAGCTTGCCCATCAGCTGCAGAGTGGACAAGAAACATATGGCATGTTTATACAATGGAAAGCTACTTAGCTATGAAGAAAGATAACCTTAAGGCTCTGGTAGGTAAATACAACTTGAGATCATGCTCGTGGATGAAATGGCTTGGAGTCACATGGATGATTGTCATGTTGTCTCCCTAGTATAAAGAACTAATGGAGTTAGTTGGATCCAAAATGTACAATACATACTGTGAAAGTGAAAGGGAAGGAAATGTCTAAAAAGGGAATGTAGTGGCCATTGTTAATGTATTGTCATGCTTTGAATCCCATATTGTTATCATTGTTCTGTTTAGTTTGGTTTTATTCTGCTTTGGTTTGTCTAATTTTATTATATTTGATGGCATGAACAGCTATTTCAGAGATAACAAAATATATTATAGTAGCCACTATTGATTTCCTATTACCTTGTTTTGAAGCTCTGTATTGCTTTCATTGTTTTGTTTTGATTGATTTTATTCTATTTTGTTTTGGTTGATTGTCTTATGTCTGATGGTATAGGCCACTACTTTGAAGATAACAAGAGGCATTATGGTAGCCACTATTGATTTCCTATTATCTTGTTTTGAAGCCCTGTATTGCTTCCATTGTTTTGTCTTTATTGGTTTTATTCTGTACTATTCTGTTTGATTTCATTATGCCTGATGGTATGGGCAATTATTTTGAAGATAACAAGAGGCATTATGGTAACCAGTACTGATTTCCTTTTATCTTATTTTGAAGTCATGTACTCTTGTTTTTTGCTTTGTTTTGATTGGCTTTATTCTGTTTCATTTTGTTTGGTTTTATTATCTTCAAAATAAAAAAGTACTGTTACAAGGGCAAATGCATTCTATCATGAGCTTTGGTGGGGACAAACATCTAAATGATAGTGCTTGGCTATGAAGGAAAACAGACAGGAAAGCAAGGAGTTTTCAGAACAGAAAGCTAACTTTTCTTTTTCTTTCTTTTTTTTTATGGTTTGCTTTGTTGCTGGTTTTACTTTGGTAGGGTAGGACAGAGTAAAATTTTATATAGATAGGGTAAAGTCATGGGAAGCAAGTTTCTAATGGGTTATAAGAAAATTCACAGAGCAAGAGCAAGATATACACAATGATGAAACTTAAAGAACAGATACGTGGGAACAGCTCATTTATTCTGGAACCTAGATATGCCTCGGAAGCATCTGAAGAACTCTGACAAAATGTCAGTGCTGAACCCCATCCTACTCTACCGAAATCAGGATCTTTGTGAGTGGAGTCAGGGTATCAATATGCTTTTAAAGTTTCCCAGAGGAATTCAGAGAACAGTTAGAATTCTCTATAACATAGAAGATACATATAACCTTATGAGAAATGTTAACAAGTGGGGAATATTTTCAAGGCTAGAATATTATGAGTGGAGCTTGAAATGGTGTCTCTCACTTCCAGGAACTTGCCAAGACTTTGTTTTTTATATTTCTTTCTGGCATCTGACAAGTTGCAGAGGTAAAATATGGAGGCTTTGAAAGGGGTCCAGACCAGCATGGCAGTGATGACCAAAAAGGTTGAAATGTTAGTCCTCTGAGGCCTGTGTTTTAATGAGCTGAGTGAATTTCGTCAGAAGAGAAGACTGAAGTGACATGTAATTACAGTCATTGAGGAGCGATCAGATTTTGTTCAAGGGAGGTGGAACATCTGTTCTCAGTATTTGCTGAGGCCAAGACAGATGAAAATGACTTATAATTCAGTAAGACGCTAATAAAAGATGAAGAAAACCTCTGAACACATATATATGAGGTTTTTAGATGATACAAACTGTACAAGTTGGGCATGGTGTCACACGCCTGTAATCTCAGCACTTGAGAGGCTGAGGCAGGAGGATCACCATGAGTTCAGTTCCAGCCGGGGCTATATAATGAGAATCTGTCTCAAAAAAAAAAAAGTCTGAAGAAGATACTTTCTTTAGAAAATACAGATAACATTGTCATGGAAATGGATTAAATGAATTCTAGGGATCTTTCTGATCTTCAGTTAAACTTTCATACTGACATTATGTTGTAAACTTCCTATGATTTCTATGAGGAATAAATGAGACAGCTGTAACTTTTGGACACTATTCCACCAAAACACAGACACACACACGTGCGCGCGCACACACACACACATTTAAACACAAAATCAAGAGACCAGAGCTTTGAATTTATAATAGTTACGAATATTTGCCTGTAGGCAGCAGAACATGTGACTTCAGTGAATCCGCAAACAGGACTTTTCACGTAACAAGACCACTGGAGATAAGTAGCTGTTAGTGTTGCTTCAATAACTTGACAATGACAAGACCAGAAACCTTATGATTCATTTGCCATTTATCCTTTGCCTCATGCCCGTTAATGACCGTTACATAAGGGCCGTTCCTCCTCTGGCATCACTCCACATCCAAGGTTACTGTAAGATCAGAGAAGGGCAAAGGCTTATGTGGCCTACACATTTTTTATTTTATTAAGAAGGCAAAAGCTGTCTTGAAATCTCCCTCAGTGGATTTTGCTGAGGGTTCCTTGGTAGAAAGCTAGTTGCTTATTCAAATGCATTTCCCTATGGTCCCCTGTAGGAACCCGGTTTTGTCCGGGTGTTGCTATACTCAGGTAACAGACTATTTCTCAGAAATCCTTGCAATGGGGCTGTTGCTGGCATGGCTCAGGCATGACTCTTGGGAAAATTCCTTAGGAGCTGGCTGCAATGTAGTTTTATTTTTCTCTCTTTTTCATTCCCTGCAGCTGGATGCCCATCATGGCTGGGGCCCCAGGAATTCATTTCATCAACCATGCACAGTGGTGGATCATCACCTGTTAAGGCTTATGTCTATGTAGAGGTCCCCAGAAACCTCATACACTTACAGGCGCAGCTCACAGGAGGTGTCTGGATCATGAATGTATGATATGGGCTTATGGGTGTGACACCTGGATTCATCCACTGACTGGTTTAACATTGGAAGCCACATCCTGGGTGTGGGTGGCACCAAATGATAGGCATGTAGGTTGTATGGAATAAAAGGGAAAGCATAATAAAGGCTGCCTTCTGCCTGCATGCCATGGACTGTTTCCCCTCTGTGATGCCCCTCTGCCACACTGTCCTGCTCTGGAGCCAGCTGACTGTGGACTGAAACCTCGGTAAACTGTGAACTAAAATAAACCTTCTCCTTTAACCAACATTGCGAAAGGTGACTAAGACTCTACCTTCTGATTCCTTCCACTTCTTAGCAGAACTCAGGGAAGAAATGACTCCTGGAGAACTCCCATCCAAAAGAAAAACAGAAAAGATAGGCCTGGACTACACATTTCCAGTTTCTCTTTTCACACTTACCATCCCTGTTTAGTGAGCAAGAGGCCAGGAGTAACCAGCCCACTGCTGAGTTTCCTCACAGGGAGCAGATCCCAAGAGCAGAGAAGCAGTATTCATTTACCAACTTTCCTTAGATTTGTACTTTTTTTTTTAAAGCCCACTTCACTTAACCACCTCTGGGAAGAAAGTCAGTGATTTTTCAGGACAGCCTTGCTTTTCACATTGTCTCTTTTTATAGCTTTCTAAAATCCCAGGTGAACAGTTTGTAGTTTACCTTCAAAGAAGTTTGAAGTGGATCAGTACAAATCATTAATAAAAGTACCTTTACGTCCACATGCTATGCCAGGAAACTCATTCCCTATTCTACTCAACCAGCCCCCTGTAGCTGTAAGGTCTATAGCCAGGTACTGTATACTTAGCATTATTTTTAGGCTTATGATGGTCACCCCAGTACTAAACAAGTACAGACTTTTTTTGGTCATTATTTCCCTATCAACACTGTGACAACTATTTGCATAGCATTTAAATTGTATCGGGTATTATAAGTACTCAAGATAATGTGTGTTTATACCATTTTATACAAAGGGCCAAGCATCTGAGAATTTGGTATCTGCAGGAAGGATCTGAAAACAATTCTTCTCCAAGGGAAGACCATCTTGTATCCTCTCTTCTGTTTGTCACCTCAGATCACACCCAGTCTCATCTCCAAACAGATTTTCTTAAATTCTGCCTGAGACTGGCTGACATTATCACACTTTAATGATAAAGTGTTAACCAAGAATGTAACTTCCCTCCCATCATTACAGTCACAGGGCACAGGCAATGCTGATAAGGTAATTTCCCTTTTCCATATAGCATTTGAGCAACATCTGAGGCATTGCTACATTTATGCAAAGTCAAACAATTTGCAGCAATGACGACCAAGGAGCTGGATCCTGCCCAAGGTTCTGTTGCTGTTCGCTTTGCTCCACATGCCTTCATTTTTAGAGAGCCCATGCTTCTGGGCAGTGTTGACCTGCAGATGGGCTCTGCCCCATGGCCTGAACTCCACGATCTCTTTAGAATGTCTTCCAGTTGCATGCTGTATGGTCGAGACCGTTCCTTTTCCTAAAGAGCTGCTTAAACTTGTGAAACCCACTCTCTGTGGAATAGTTTTTCACACCCTCAACTTTTGTTTCAGTGGTGAAGCTGCTATGGATAATTTCAAAGTTTTAGAACTTAGCAAAGACTAGATTTTGTTGTTGTTGTTGTTTTGCCTCAGTATCGGAGGGCCTAAGAGCATTGTCTTCTGTGCTACTTTCTCACAGGAGTGGGATACAGTGCTGCTGTTTCTTTTTTCCTTTTAGGATCATTTCCTATCTCTGTAACACTTTAACAGCTTTATCTGCTCTTTCTCTAAAACCCTCAAGTCCTTACATCTCCTTGAAATTCATGCAGCTACCTTTTCAATATTTAAAAAACCTTCAACCTTTGCATGAGCTACATACTCAAGGCCATTCATTCACTATTTCTTCCTTGGCTTTGAAAGTGGAATGGAATTGGGCAGTGACTCTAGCTCTATCCACGTAAGCTTGGCATTAATAATTTAGATGTAAAAGTTCCCTAGTGTTTCAGCACACCTAGAATGAAGTGCCTTAAAATTTAAAAGCCGTAGTTTCTTTTTTCTGGTCCATCATACACTTATGTATGAAAAAGCTTTCTTTATTCTAAAGTGGAATTCTTAGAGAAATCATACAGAGGTGACCGGCATGGCATGGCACATAATCCTTTAGATGGGGCAGTTACACAGTCCTCCAAAGCTCTAGTAAATATAAAGTTCTACAGCAAAGCAGTTTATTGTGCACAAAGCTTCCACAGGCAGACGTGAACCACCAAGGTGAAAACTACCACAGGGCTGTGACCTAGGCTAACCTACGAACCTTCACAAAGACAGATAAAGCTGAGTAAGTGCAGAGTTGAAAAAAAAAGAAGCCTCTGGATTCATGGTGGCTTTAGGTCATCAGGGTCAGGATTATGTTCTTACTGAAGTCCGAATTCCTATGTCTTTTCTTAAACTAAAATCTTATGTCATGCTGTTTCAGTCTGGTTCTCAGATTTCTGGCTCAATACAATAGATGTAGAACAAAGTATTTTGCCCCTGCCCAAATATTGAGCAGATTGAAAAAAGGAAAATAAAGGAATCATAATGTAAACATGTGTTAGTTTGTCATTGATAAAGCTATTATTTAGCATATGATGTAAATCTCTGGGCATCTGGGATTCTAATAAGGTGTTAGACCAGTTTACCCAAATAAAACCAGATTGTTCAGCTGCAGTTCCTGCCTCTGAACTGTAGGGGGAAGACTTCCTCCAACAGGCTGCAGGGCCAGAGCAAATTCCTGGGTCTTGTTGCAGGAGCAATCCAAAGGAAACAGAAGGAGGAAGGGCTTGGTGCATGTGCCCACTGTAGGTCCCAGAATCAACAATCAGTTGAAGATGATTCTTTGTTTGGGAAGGGATAAGTCACCAAGGAGACTCCCTCTGTGAGGAAGATCAGGCAGTATGTCGGGATCGTAGCGTTAGGTAGTATTAATGCTGGAATTCGTGTCTGGGCTGAACAACTCCAAGGCAACGGCACACTGATGCCTCTAGGAAACAGCCAACCACCTCATCTGTATGTCTCTTTTGCTTGTGACCTTACTGCATTCTTGCATGACTCCCCACCAGGCAGAGATCATGACTTTGTCATCTCTGATCTCCGACTCCTGGTACAGTGTCTGATGCGCAGTAGGAATTCAGTGCCTACTGGTTGAGCTCAACTGGACGGAACTGCTGTGATTCAAAGGAAACTGTGATTGTTCCTATTCTGATTATAATTTGTGCATAAAAGTATAATCTCCAAAGTAGGAGTCTGTGGCAACTTTGTTTTCCTTGTGATTTTATAGATCAGTAATTCTGGAGGAGTTGGGTGAGACTATTCTTGCTTAGAGTTTCTTGTGCTGTTATATCAGACATCAGCTATGGTCACAAGCAACTCTACTGGCTGGCCATTCAAGATGGCTCTCGTGTGTCCGACAGACGATGCTGGCTGTTGGATAGATGAGAGCTCTGCTGGAACTGTCGCCAAACTGTCTAGTCATGAGAACTAACTTCCAGGATGTGCCTGCAATGACCTATGGACCTTCCACTAGACTCCACCTCCTAAAGGTTCTTAACCATCTCCCAATATCATGCCCTTGAGGACCAAGTTCCCATCACAGGAACTTTTGGGGAGACATAACTATATTCAAATTATAATAATAGCTATTTGAATTGTTTTTAATTCAGGGCAGCGACTTCTAACTATTGATGATTTTTCTACCCTAGAGGTCATTGGCAATATCTGGAAATATTTTGGTTGTTATGAGTTGGGAGTAGAAACCAGGATACTGCTAATCATCCTATGAAGCACAGGAAAAACCACCAACAACTATTCAACCCATTGTCTCAATAATGTTAGGATCAAGAAACCCTGGTTCAAGATCATTACAGTAATTTGATGACAAACACTGTTGCATTCATGTTTAAGTGACTTATGCTTATGTATCTTGGGCAAATAGTAATTTCTAAGTAATAGCAGAGGCACATATTCAGCTTTAGAATATGTGACAGTTTTCCAAAGGGGTTTTTATAAATTTACATTTCCATCACCAGCATAGAAGTGTTCCAGTTACTATACAGTCATGGTAGCATATAATCTCTTCAGTGTTTTAATTTTGACCATTACAGTGATTGTGAAGCTTTTAATTTCCAGTTATATGATGACTGATGATTATGAACATTTTTTGTATGTTTCCTGGTCATTTAAATGTCCCCTTTTTTCGAAGTGCTTAAGTGTTTTGCTCAGTTTTTTATTGGGTTTTCTGATGTGTGCTTATTTGTTTGTACAATGTCTTTGTACATTATATGTAATCATCCGGCTTACCTCTTAATGCCACAAAGGTTCATACGCATGGAACCCTAAGTGTAGAGTGCTCCCACCTTTGAGGATGACATTTTGAGCACCACGCAACAAGTGTTGATGGATTACAGTTTACTCTTACTATGCCACCCCCCTTCCCTGGAAAAACACCCTGCAAATAACGTTGTGTGTTTTCTCAGCAGGTCCCACAGAACTGAGCAGTTGTCCATATTGAAGGCCAAGTAAGTAACTGTACCCTTAATCTCCAAAGTCAAAACACCCTTTCCATGCTTTCCTGATAAATGATCTTCTGATTCTGAGTGGGATACAACAAAACTGCAGGTGCTGTTCCTACTCTGATCTTCATTGATCACTTGATCGAAAATACTTTTGTCTCTCTGAAGAGATCTCAAAAAAGTCAACTATGTCTATACCATATGAAAGAAGACAGCACTAACATTTGGAAAGAATGGATGCTTGTGTGACAGTCACACTGCAGGCTCTCTTAAGACTGTTTACTTCCTTGAACTCAGATTATCCTTTAATCAGCTTGCTCTGAATAGATTATAGTATCTTATTAATAAAGGATCAAATTTCTCCCTTCTACTTTTCACACATTGACAGGTAACTCTGAGCACATGTCTGTTGTATTTATAGCACTATGCTAAACCCTTTATGTATATCATAAAATCTTCACCCATAAAATAATAATTAATAGCCCCCTTTTACAGATAAGAAGATTTCTCACAGAAGTTTAGCAGTCTACTTGAGAGTATTTAGCTAGTATGTGCTAAAACAGAAATTCAGACTCAGGTCTTCTGGGTTCAAAAGTCCTGTTCAATTAATTGCAAAGATTCACTGCTTCACACTGATCATAGTTCTAAATCAAACATGATACACTTCCTGCTAATGTCACATGACGTAATTTCAAGGGCATGGAGATAGCCACTGTGTCATTTCTTGAATCTTCTTCTCGGTTTTCTTTCTCATGGGAGAAGAGGAGAAAGAGGAGGAAGAAGAGGAAGAAAAGGAAGAAAAGGAGAGAGAGGGGAATGGTGATTACTTAGGCCAGCTTCTTTTATAAAATACAAAGCAAGGCTGGAAATTTAGCTCAGAGGCTCAGCACCTGCATGGCAAGCACAAGGTCCTCAGTTTAATTCCCAGTACTAAAATAAAATAAAATAAAATAAAATAAAATAAAATAAGGTGAGATACAATACAATACAATAATACAATACAATAATACAATGCAAAGCAAGGAAATCTTTGTGGAAAAAATGCCATCCACCAGGACAGGAACAGATGGCTCAAGCTCAGAAGGAGCTAGGCAAACACGACCAGGAAACTGGAGCCTGTGCCTAAGCATACAGTGGGCTAATAAAAGAAAACAAACATTTAGTAACTAGTATTGAATGAGATAACATGAAAAAGAATCACAGCTATAATCATAGGATTTTGAGCAAGCCAGGGAGAGCATAAAGGGAATCTTACCCATATAACTGTGTGGTTATGGTCCTGCTTTTTCCACTTGAGAATGTTAAAATCTGTGTTTTATTACTAGTGACTCATTGAAGGCAGAGATGGGATGAAATGACCAGGAACTTTGGGGCTGCACATACTTGGGTTTACAGGCAAACATTGCCATTCACTAGCTGTACATCTTTGGGAAGTTTGTTTGATCTCTAAGGCTCAATTTTCTCATCTATCAAATGAGGCTGATAAAAAGCTCGCCTCTCAAGGGTTTTGTGAAGATAGGTGTCGGAGTGAGATGGCAGTTTACATGTCAGTTTTATTGGGCTGATCTTAGGGTCAACATCTACGGGGAAGGGAGGAGGCAAGACCCACTGTAGTTGCAACAGAAATCTCATTTCTTATAGGGGCTCTAGCTAGCATGACCCTCCACATTTGTCCTGCTCGTGGCACAAGCTAAGTCTTTATGTTCTCCTTCTGGGAGCATACAATGGACATAAGCTGCACCCAGGGAGAATACATGGCTTTGGACTAGGTAGCTGTCTTTAGCTTAAGCAGATTTTCTTTTTTTAAAAATTTTATTTTAAAGGGGGTAAAATTAAACACAACAAAACAGAACAGAATGGGACATAAGAAAGCATAAATTTCATAGACAACCAGAGATCTTCACTATATGTCATATTGTCTCTTGTTTTCTTCCAAATGGTTGTCCATATCTTTGCATATGGGGAATTCACACTAAATAACATAGCCAATCTTTTCACAAGATGTGTAGTTCACTGGCTCCCACTCACTAAGCGGGGAGACACACGGGACGGGGGACAGGATGACATGAGATGCCTGATTCTCAGCCTGGGCACTGGCAGGCTCACAGCTGCCCACCAGAGAGGGGAAGAGCTCCTTGCTCTCCCGGCACCCCGAGTCAACTGCATGGTGTAGGTACCCAGGCGCCAGGGTCTCTCTCCTTCGGGCTGCCAAAAGTCTTAAGCTGATTTTCTAAGAGCTAGGAGAATGAATGCTTTTACTGGAAAGGGAGATCTGAGGAATGACCCACACTGTCCACTAGAGTCAGTGCATCCAAGTCCAGCATTCACCTGATCTTGACAGAATCTCATATCTTTCTTTAGGAGGTTGTCATTGGGCTTCAAACTGCAACCGCTGGATTCACCCTAAATGATCCCTGCCCTTGTGGTCTCAATCCCAGCTTCTTTGCCTGTTAGCTTTTCAGGAAGACCTTGCCACTAAATTCAGAGGTGGAGAAATTCCTGAGAAATACGTTTTTAAAGCTCAGGCTCTGGAAATAATTACTCATCTATTCCTAGGTCCAGATACTGGCATTTTGTCTCCAAATATAAATCTGACCTTAAAAAACTAACAACAGCCAGATAGATTAGGTTGGAGCTGACAAAAGAAGCTGCACTGCAAGTATTGGTATGGACATCAGATCTTTTCCTAGGAAAAGGTAGAATGAAAACCCAGTTGAGAATAACTAGCTAGCTGCCATTTGGTACTTCCCACAAAGCCTTGAAGAAGGTTCTTTTGTTTTGTGCACTATGTAAATCCTTCTAAAGTATCCATGATGGCTTTGATTGATTAGTAGCTAATATTTATTGAGCCTCACAGCAATCATGCACTGGAGCTAAGTGCTCTCTCTAGGCTGTCACAATTCGTCCTCACTGAAACTTGTAAGTACCCCAGAAGGAAGACAATAGTATACTTACCATTTTATAACTAAGGAAAATGAGGCTTAGACATGACTTACTTGGCCAAGTGGGTAGCACACACTTGCCATTTCAGCACTCTGGAAGGCTGAGGCAGAAGGATTGGAAATTTGAGCTCTAAGTAGGTAATCTCGTAACTTAATAGGACTCTGTCTCAAAATAACAATACTGTTATGAAAATATTGGAGTGTAGCTCAGTGTTAAGGTCCAGAGTTTAATCTCCAAGACTGCAAAAAAAAAAATTACTTCTTGAGGTCACTATACTTCGAATTTGGGTAGTCTGACTTAACATTTATGTATGAAGTAAGGCCTAAGTGATGGTGAATTTTCTTTAGCTTTTAGTGATACAGCCTGCCATGGCACACATGCCATAGGTTCTCCATCACTGACCTAAGGTATTGGGAGAGGTGCAGGATCCATACATGCTCCCTCAGATCCATAAGTAATCTTGGAGGAAGGGTTTGTGTACTCTGCAGAGGTTTGAGCATTACCCCCTAGAATTCAGAGCTCACTCAGAGGGTGACCTTATTTGAAAACAGGCTCTTTGCCGATAAAGGTTGCAGTTAAAGTTCCCAAAATGAAATCACTCTATATCTAGCACAAGCTCCAAAGTCAATGAGTGGTGTCCTCATAAGGTGAGTAGAGGACGTAGAGAGATCCATAGAAGGAAAAGTCATGTGAAGACAGAGGTGGCGATGGGAGTAGTATGGCTGTAAGCCACAGAATGCCTGCGGTCACCAAACCAGGAAGAGACAAGGAAAGATTCATCCTTAAACTGTTCAGGGAACAAGTGACCCTTTTAACCCTTTGATTTCACACTTCTAGGCTCCAGAACTGTGTAAGAATAAATTTCCGTGGTGATTTGTCATGGCAATGCTAGGGGACAGATGCGTGGCTAAACTGGAAACCACTGGTCCTTTTCCCTGAGACAATTTCTTACGTAAAATAAGGGGCTTAGTGTAAATCACCTCCAGAATCCCTCGTCTTTGTCAGTGTATGTTTCTAAATCATGACCTTCCCTACTACCATCCTTGGGTTAGACATTTTATTTGTCACATTTGTTAGTGGCAGTACCCAGGCAGTTACTCAGCTCTTTCAACATGCCTTTTTAAAATTCTTTTCTCCTGCAAACCTCTTAAATAAAATGCATTCTAAAGTGACTTCAATTTTTAAAATACCCTTCATTTGTTCTTGCCATCTGAATGTCTTCTGAGCCAGGCACTTATAGCACAGATGATAGCACCAAAAGTTAATACAAGCATTTGGATTTGCCACTTTTCAGTGGATTGTGTCGGTAATGCCTAGGCCTTCAAGAGAACCTGACTGAGAATTAGGCAATCACATTAGTAGCCTGAAAAAGGCTATGAAAAACGGCACTTTTTACAGCACAGACAATGCCCATGTGATTGGCCTTTTAAAAACTTTCACATGAGAGCACTGTGACCAACACCTCTTCTCGTTGAAGAAGCAAATCGAAAACAATATAAATGTACAGTTTTATCCCTCAAGCACTTTGATCCTCAGTGATTAGAAGGGTCATACTCTTACCCTTTAGAGAATTTTTCTAGTTGCCCTTTCCTGAATACCAACGGCAATAGGAAACTGAAATAAAGACTGGTTAATTAACTTGCCCAGGTTACCTATCAATAAGTAGAGGAGCTACATTCAAACTGAACGGAGTCCGACTGGAGTGTGTGCCTTTAATTCAAACCCTTTTTCTACTGCCTCTTCACTGGAGGAAAGGATTAAATGGAAGCAAGAATGAAGACAATGAGACCTGATAAGATATTGTCTTCTCTTTGTCTTCCTGTGATTATCAAAGGCAAGAAACACGCTTGAAGGGGAGTGAAAGTAACACTGTGGAGAGAGTGGGTTTTAAAATTATGGAGGCGGAAGTTAGATTGATATGGGAATTGGTTTGATGTAGATGTCACAGGCAACAGAGAATTGAGATAAACAGCCCCTGTTTTGCAGCTTGTGAGTAAGTAAATGGTGGTGGTAGTTACTTGGGTAGGGAGCCAACTGGGGGGGATGCCCGTGAATGCACCTAATGAGTTCAGTTTAGGATGCACCCATTCCAGGACCTGTGAAGATGTTCACTAGGCAGATGTCTAAATGGTAAATATGTCAGTCCCAATTTTTCGTGTCTCCCCAGGTCTGCTTAGCTCATCTTACCTCCTACTTGGTCATGTGCTTAACGGAGAGACGCAGCTGCTAGAGCCCTGACTGTCAAAACTGCTGGCAGTCTCAGCCAGCCCAGGGTGGAGCAGGCTTTCACAGTTTCCATTGTCCCCAGCACACTGGAAGTCACTCCAGTGCTGTCTTCCAAGCCTGTCCTGAATAGGTCCGGAGGCTCTGATTTTTCTATTGCTTTTGAACTCGGATGAAATATTCCAATATGAGACTGCCTGTGCCAACAGGTTCTTAAAACACCTGCCTGAAGCATGTGAATGAGCAAATTAACTGCTTTCTTGGAGTCTGTCACCAAATTGGCCATATAAAGTCGTGCATTTTTTTACCCCACTTTCTGTTTCCCTTCGTCTTGATGTCATGGATTGTGTTTCCTATTTAAAGAAGGCACATAGGCTTAGAGCCCTGGCTTGGTTTTTTTCCCAATGAGCTCAGGTAACAACAGCAGATACTGAGCAGGGGTCTGGTAATGGTTTTTGCACCAGTCTAATGGCAAAAAGAAGTCCACTTCTTGGGTGATAGCAAAACTCTTCAGGCATGTAACTTGTCAAAGGTACAGGAGGAAGGGAAGGACATGGGAGACCAACTGGGTGCTGCACGAAGTTGGTAGTAGGGCAAGAATAATTGTAAGAGTTGCAGAATATATTGAGTATTTTGTGCAGCACTAAAAATCTTTAAAAAATTTTTTTTAAATTTTATTTTAAAAGGGAGTAAAATTAAACACAACAAAACAGAACAGAACGGGACATAAGAAAGCATAAATTTCAAAGCTAGACAACCAGAGATCTTCACTATCTGT
Source organism: Dolichotis patagonum (assembly GCA_004027295.1). NCBI lineage: Eukaryota > Metazoa > Chordata > Mammalia > Rodentia > Caviidae > Dolichotis > Dolichotis patagonum. The sequence continues at coordinate 62,405 of PVJX010006836.1, forward strand.
CATATTGTCTCTTGTTTTCTTCCAAATGGTTGTCCTTATTTTTGCATACAGGGAGCTCATACTAAATAACATAGCCAATCTTTTCACAAGATGTGTAGTTCACTGGCTCCCACTTGCTAAGCAGGGGGGAGGGGGAGAGGGTATATGGGACGGGGGACAGGATGACATGAGATGTCTGATTCTCAGCCCACATACCGGCAGGATCACAGCCGCCCCCCAGAGAAGGGAGGATTCCTTGTTCTCCTGGCACCCCAAGTCAACTGCACGGTGCAGGTCCCAACATGCCAGGGTCTCTCTCCTTTGGGCTGCCAAAAGTCTGCCACACTCACAGCCACCCCCCAGAGAGGGAAGGAGCTCTTCGTTCTCTGGTACCCCGAGTCAACCGCACGGTGCAGGTCCTGAGGCACCAGGGTCTCTCCCCTGCAGGCCCCCTAAAGTCCGCCATACTCACCTGCTATGTCTTTCTGATGAATTGACCATTCCATTTCCAACGTTCTGAAATGGCCAACAGACCACAGAAAGAATTCTCTTTAGGCTCCTGTTTGAAACCAGCAGCTACAGCGATCTGCTGGCCTTGCTTCAGGGCCACCAGCACTAAAAATCTTGCAAAAATATAAAAATAGAACTCCAGAACACTAGTTAATTGCCAACTTAAAGAATGTAAGTTGATCATCCTCAATCCAAAATTCAAATCTGAGTGGCAATATCAAGTCATAAAATAGAAAATTCCACACTTGACCTACTGACAGGTCATAGTCAAAATGTAGATGACCTGAAAATATTCCCTAAAATTGTCATTAGGCTATGTATATCAGTTAGTATGAAATACATAAATTTCATATTTTACTTGGGACTCACTCTCAGGATACCTCATTATGCATATGCAAATATGCAAAAATTTAAAAATCCAAAATTCAAAACACTTCTGGTCCTAAGCATTTCAGATAAGAGATTAAAATTAGGGACCCTTCAGCAATGTGAGGGCCCATTCTGTTGAAATTTGAGATCTAAGATCTGATTACAGGCATAGCTGAGTTGGAAAAGAGACTGAACACATAACTTTCACAAGTTTGCTATGTCAAAGTCAGCATTGTGATAGGAAAATAGTAAACCTTGAGATCTGGCATAGAGAACCAGTCTACAGCTTATGCCAATAAGTTACCCCCAAATCCTGGCAGATAAAGGATGCCTCTTACTCTTGCTAGAGATGAACAGATTTTCCTTGGCTGGAAATTGTACAAAGCCTCCTCATACAAATGAGTTTATGTGCAAAATCATACTAGATTCCAAGTTCCTTCCTTTCAACTCGTCATGGACTTTAGGCCAATAAACAGAATCAAATCTCAGCAAAACCTTAAAAAGGAAGGATAAACCTTTGCATTAAGAAAAAGTAACCAAAGCAAGCCAGAAGAAACTGCAGGGCATGACTAATACATACCATGGGGAAATGAGAGAATATGCATGGAAAGTACTGTTTAGATGTTAGATTTGGCAAATGAGCTGAAACAAGATGAAAAAGGGTGACTTTATTGACATGGAATGAATTCATCTACAATCTAGGATTTAACATTTTGTTCTGGAGAAACACGTGTGTGCCAAAGGATGGGTGATAAACCCGATGAAGATTGATAGGCCTGGCACACTGATAAAGATTTTAAGTGAAGACACCTGCCTGAAGCTAGATTGTACCTTTGCTTTTATAACATCTTGATTCCTTGATGTAACAATGAGAAGAAATAAAATGAAAGTGCTGGAATTTTTTTTGGTCTAAGAGTGAGAAAACATCAGCAGGCTGAGAAATGTGAAACATTAGGATGAATTCGGACCTAAAGCCCCAAACCCACCACATGACAGTGTTTCCCAGGGGAATTAGAAGAGGCCTACTTTCCCAAGGCCACCAGTGATGAATGCACTCACGGGGGTGGGGGGAAGGGTCCTGAATCTCTGACAACCTTAGCTTTCCTATGCTGTGTTGGAATTGGCTTCTGGAAAGTAGAGGCAATTCTCAGAAATGAAGTTAACTTATGTATTAGGTATATATTGCTAAATGCATTATTTAAAATAGTTTGCAGATTTGTTTGTGTTTTTACAAATATTATCATGTTGGCTGTGCAAAATGAGGGATATTTCTCATTTTCTAGTCTTTATATCTACTTCCTCTCCTTTTCTTGTTTTGGCTTGGGTTTTTCTTACAATGCCAACATCTTTGGCTCATTCTTGATCTCAAGGGAAAAATATTTCAATATTTCATAACTAAGATGATGTTTGCTGTAGAATTTTCATAGTTATTTCTGTTCAGGTTAAGAAATATCTCTAAGATTTTCTTATTATTTTCATTATGTTTTTACTAATAGGTATTGAGATTTTGTATTTCTGAATTTACCAGATTTTTCTTGTAATTTTTCTTCATTTTAGTATGATGAACTATCCTGATTGCTCTTTGAGTGTTACAACCATTCTTGTATTCCTGTGATAAATCGAATATGTTTGAAATGTTATTTATTTTGAATCACTTGATTCTATTTGCCTTTTTAGTTTAAGATTTGATATCCATTCATGAAAAACATTGATCTAACTGTTTTTCTGAAAACTTCCTTTTCAAATTTTGATATTGAACTGATACTGGCTTCAAAACAAACTGGGAAATTTTCCTCTTTTTCTATATTTGAAAGAGTTGGTGTGAGATCAGCACTATTTCTTTTTAAATCTTTGGAGTTCGCCTCTTTCCCTTTCCCTTCCTCGTGTGGAGGGGTGCTGAGGATTAAACCGAGGGTCTTTCACATGCTAAGGACACAATCTATCATTGGATTTTCTGGTAGTTTCTAGTTCATATATTTAGACCTTTTATATTAAATGTAGTTATTGACATAGTTGAGTTAGTGTTTAGCGTTTTGAAATGTTTCTCTATTGATTGTCTTTGTCCCCTTTTTTGTCTTTTCTGGTTTTAATTTAGTATTTTAAAGAATTCATTTTTCTCTTTTTTCAGGATATCAATTATCATTCTTTTAAAAAACTACTTATAGGTTGCTATACCATATGCATATGCATTTACAGTTAATCTAAGTTCACTTTCAAGTAACATTACTCTGCCCCACAAGTAGTGCAAGTAAAAGGAGTCCCACCCAGTTCCTCCTTCCCACCCTGAAGGACACTGCAGGCCTGTATTGTACTCACCTATAAACTATAATCATCATTTTTGCTACTACTGTTTTGAACAGACTGTTACCTGTTAGGTCAGTCAAAAATAAGAAAAATAAAATATTTTATTTTTATATTCTGTAACATTCTTCCTTTCTTTATGTAAATTGAGTATTTGACTTATGTCGTTTTCTTTCTCTCTCAACTTCTTTAAGCATTTATTACAAGTCTATGAGTAACTGTTTATTTGGGAAAGCTTTATATCTCCTCACTTTAAAGGATAGTTTCACTAGATAAAGAATTCTGGGTTGGTGAGTTTTCTTTTTTTTAACACTTTTACGGTTTTCACTTGCTCTCTTCTTGCTTATGTGGCTTCTGAAGAGAAGTCTGATGCAATTCTTTTATTTATGAGTTTGTTATATCTTATTATTTATTAATGAATTTGTTGTTTATCCCTAATAATGCTGTTTACTTATCATGTACTCTTTTGAATTAATAAGAATATACTACTTTTTCTTTTGTTAATATTTTGATGGTAAATACTTTTCCACTCTTATTTTCAGTCTTTCTATATTTAGATTTAAGGTATGTTTCCTATGAGTAGCATATAGTTGAGCTATTTTCTTTTTAACCCATTATTAAAATAATCAAAGTCTTAGTATTTTTATTATTGCTGTTATTCATATACGGATTTATACTATGATATTTTTTCTTACTTTACACATCTCAATTTTGTCCATTTTTTGCTTCCATTTTACTTATATCTCAATTTTTATCAATTAATTAATATTAATGTCTTTAAGAAACATTTAAATTATTTCCTTTTCTCTTTTACTAGCTTGATACATATCTATTATTTTATGATTCTGTTAGTGGCTGCCTTGGACATTACAGTATATACCTTTGACTTATTAAAGTCTAATAAAAGCAATTCTTACCATTTAGCCAGCAGTGCTAGAATTTTAGAACATCTTAGTGTTAATTCTCTCCTAATAGTTATACAGTTATATGTTTTAAATCCCACAAAGCATTTTTTCCTTAAACCTAATATTTATTTGTGGAACTGGGGACTGAGCACAAGACCTCTACAAGCTGTATCTCCAGTCCTTTTTTGCTTTTATATTTCACTTTTTAAATTTTGAGACAAGGTCTTAGTGAGTCTCCAGGTTGTCTGGGCTTGGCTCCCATGAAGTCTTTCTGCCTCTGCCTCTTGGAGTACTGGGGATACAGGCAGGAACCACCATGCCTGGACCTAGTATTTACTTGTTTTTACACGCATATTTGCTTTTGCTAGTCCTGTTTATTTTTTCTTGCATTATTATCTTTTCTAACAATGAATTCATTTTTTTCTCAAGATGTCCTTATTTAAATCATCTTTATAGATGATTTTCTCTGGTCATAGAATTCTAAGTTAGTAGTTAGTTTCTTTTACCACCTCAAGAAACATCATTCTGTTGTCTCCTGGCTTCTATTGTCTATATTGATAATTGAGTCATCATTTTAAGTAATATGTCATTTTCTTTAGTCAGTTTTCTCAAGTCCTTTTTTTGTTTGTTTGTTTCATTTTTTCATTTTTTTGGTACCAGGGATCGAACTCACAACCTTGCACTTGCCAGGCAGGCACTTGTGCTGCTGAGCTAAATTCCCAGCTCTCTTTAAGTCAGTTTTAAGGTTTCTCTTTCTTCGGTATTAAAGGGCTTTACTTTACATGCTTATGTCTTATTTGATTTATGTAACTTGTGGTTTGCAGTTCTTCTGTACCATTTTCCTTTTTTTTTTTTTTTTTTTTTTTTTTTTTTTTTTTTTTTTTTTTTTGTCTTTTTGAGACAGGGTCTCACTATATGGTTCAGACTGGCCTTGGGCTCACTTTGTAGCCCAGGCTGGTCTTGAACTTGCAACAATCCTCCTGCCTCAGCCTCCCGAGTGCTGGGATTACAGGAGTGTGCCACCACTCCTGGCCCCCATTTTTCTTTTCTCCGGAGAATGTCTACTAACATTTTCAGCAAAGCAGGTCCAGTGGTTAAAAAAAAAAAAATCCCTTAATTTTTGTTGATCTGAGAGAGTCTTTACTTCTCCCTCATTTTGGAAGTTTCGTTTGTTGGTTTTGTTTTGTTTCTGTTTCAGCATCAGAGATTGAATTTATGGACTCTGTACTACTGGAACCCTATTCCCAACCACTTTTTTTTTTTGTTTTTAATTTGAGACACTGTATCACTAAGTCACCCAGCCTGGCCTTGGGCTTTTGATTCTCCCAAGGAGGATGTGTTACGCTCAGTTGAAAGATGATTTTATGGCATACACAATTCTAGGTTGGTGTTGATCTGTGCATTATCTTTGATCAGTTTAGAAATTTCTCATATATGTTTTTCTCCATGCATGGCTTCTATTTCTTTTCTTAGAACCAATCATTGTATATTATAAACATGTTTTATCATTTTCTGTACCTTTTTAAATTTTTCCTTTCAGGGCTTCTACTTGATTATTTTATTGATATGCCTTCTAGTTGAGCAATTATAGTTTTTTGTGTGTCAAAACTACTGTTAATAGATCTGTTTAGATTCTTAATTTCTATTATAAAATTTTTCTGTTACAGAATTTTCACTTTTCAATACGTGAAAATACTCTGATGAAGGTCCATATCTTTATTCAGTTTTGTCCATCTTTGCTTCTATATTTCTGCACATGCTAACCACAGTGACTTAAAAACCTTTGTTGGTTAACTTAGTATCTTGATCACATTTGTGTGCTTTTATTTTCCTTTTTTATTTTTCTTGGTTTATGATCTTATATGCCTGATGGTTGGCATGCTTAATAATTTTTTTTAAATTTAAAGATAGACATTACATAGTAAAATTTGTTGAGTCTGCAGCTAATATTTTGCTCTAGTCTTTATCTTTTCTTAGCTGGGCATTGAGAGTGTGGCTTGATTTTACTCTAATTAGAAACTGTACTGAGCCAGGATTATGTTTTATTTTTTGAAAGGCTCTATCTACTTGCTCATTCTAGATCCTAAGATGTAGATTTTTAATGCTTTCTTCTGAAAACCTGTTAAATTCAATGGGGGGCTTCCCCATGGCGAATCCTGAATTTTAATCTTATATGACAAAGAGATGAAAGAAAACAAATGCACTGTCTTTCTGAGGATGTCTCCTCTCAGGTCATTCAGTTAAGATACAGGAAAATTCTTAAAGGGAAAATGGTTCTCCAAGGATTCAGTTATTCATTTTTCTCTTCTCTTGGGAATCTTGTGTTCTCACAATTCCAAATTTGTCTTTCAGGTCCTATGAGAATTTCAAGGTCTCTTCTGGTTTCTGCCCTTCTATTTGAAGTGAAAAATGTTGATCCAGATTATGTCTTCAAGAAGACTTTCCCTTTCTGAAGGCTTATATAAAACACAGAGATGTTTTAGTTGGAAGATGAAAGCTGAAGTAGTTGGCCAAAAATAATAAAATAAAATAAAATAAAATAAAATAAAATAAAATAAAAAAAGTAATTTTATGTTCCAAATTCAGGGAAAACAGACTTGATTGAAAGCAAAAGAACTAGGTAAAACATGCAATAGATATTAAAATATTTTAAGTCATGCCAGCACTGGTGAGACATGAGACTATTAACCTTATTCTGCCTATACTGAACACATTCTTTTTGCTTGCCTTATGAATTATCATTAAAAAGTTGTAATTGTTTCCTAATATATACAACTGATTGAGACTCAAGCTAGGAGATGTACCAAGGTAACACAAAGGATCAGGCAGTAAATTCTAATGAGTTGGTCTTACTGAGTCCTTCAAGACTTGGGAGACAGAAGTAGAATGTTACTTCAGAGAAGTAATAAGAATCCAACCAGAGAAAACTGTTAGAAAGCTCACTGACATTTCCTGCTTTTTCATAAGTAACTGTTCCTTGGAGGTAGTGTTTGCCTTGTTTATGTCAAGCAGTGTGCTATGGATTGGACAAGTGTCTCCCTGAAGTGTACATGTGAAAATCTACTAACCTGTGGTGAGCACCTTTGAAGGGTCAGGTCTCGCAGGGTGGGGGAGACTTAGGTTACTAGAGGTATGCCTTTAAGAGGGTAGTGAGGCTCCAGCCCTTTCCTCTTTCTTTAGTTTCTAGGTCTGTGAGGTGAGTGACTTCCTCTTCCACATCCTCCCACTATGATGTGCTGCCTTGCCACAGGCCCAAAAGCAATGATGACTGATTTAAATGATGCATGATAGTTTTAAGAGAAAAGAATCAAGCAAACAGAAATCTAAAATATCCACATTCCCCTCAAGTATTATAAAATTGAGTGTTCCTCAGTGTGTAGAAGTCACCTCTGTGTGGGCCAATAGATCCAAGTGAGCTTATGAGGATGGCCTAACTTAGCCTGATGTGTTTAAAATCTGTCATTTATTTTATCTCATCCTTTAATTTTGGTTGCATTAAAAAAAACTTCTTACCAACCCTCTAATAAACTGGATCAATTGAAAACAAAAAGCAATGGGCCAATCAAAGCATGAAATGAAACCTCCAAACTTTTAAGCCAAAATAAACCTTTACCCTTTAAAATTGGTTTTATCAGGTATTTTGTAATAGTAATAGAAAGCTGATTATTGCACAGTGCAGAGAAAAACACTGTTATGATAGACTTTTTAGTACTCTATAACTCATCACATTTCTCCGAATGTGTGTGTGTGTGTGTGTGTGTGTGTAGTTAACTCTGCTCTGCTCACTGGTTATGAAAAGATTGGCTTGTGGCTACACATAACAGTGGAGGTGGTCTTGATTTGTTGCCTTGCATGACACCCAACTGTACTTCCTCTGGGTGGAAAGAAGTGAATTTATGGTTTCTGCTGCTTTTCCATTTCCCTTGTACCTTTTTAATCAATGAAAACATTCTTGCCTGATTTCTTTCACCAGGAAAAACTATAGTTTTAAATGACTGGAACAGTTTTTGGCTTGGAGTCAGCATTGGATTGTAATACTATTGCTTTGCAAAAAAGAATTTTGAGCCTGTAAGTTATTGGAGTCTAACAGTAAATGAGATAATTATTGGAGAGTGCAGAAAAACTCAGTGTGACTGAGGACTGTTGGATTTTAACCGGTTTTATTGCTGCTGGGTATCTAAATATGAAAGTTGCTTAGAAACAATTCCCATATACAGAACTTACAATCAGTTGTTACTTGGTGTATGAAATGCATAATTTTCATTGGATTTGTTAATGATATTGTGATAATTGCCTTCCAGAAAACTTGAAGAAAAAAATTGTAAGGCAAACTTATTTCCACTCCAAGGAAAATACCTTGAAGTTCTCACCTCATGAGATCAATTTAGTGAAATTGTCTTCTCACAACTAGACCACAAGGTACATAATTTCAAAAATTTGTTTATTGACTTACACTCTAGGTACCTCATTTAAAATGAATTTTGTGGGCTGACACTCAGTGGCATAAGTGCCTGCCTTGCAAGTGCACAGTTGTGAGTTCGAGCCCTGGTACCAAGAAAAAAAAAAAGAATTTTGTGGTAATTGCCTTTCAATCATTTAGTCAGGCCTAGAACCTGCAGAAAATCCTGGATGATTACTTTCTTATTGATCATAAACACTCATGCTCTAACAAATGAAGATGCTCGGCCCAAAGCAGTTGCATGGGCTACAAAAAGTCCACAACTGGTTTATAATTGGTGGAAAGATTACATACAAAATATAAAGGTGACTGGAGTTTTCTACCTTGTCATTTAGCTGTGACACCAGCTTTAGGTGGCTATGTTAGGTTCTAGCTCTTGTATTACCTGTTTGGTGCTTTTCCCCTTATTTTAGTTATATTGGAATAATCCTGCCATATGCTTTGGGTGACTCAAAATGACAATATCTATTTTATACAGAGGAATTCATGGCTGTGATGCTTTCTTATGTAGCAAAGGATTGTCAGAAATGAAAGCTGGTGATGGTTATGTTCAACTGTCAGCTTGACTGCTTTGGGAGCTTCCTAGGGGACTGGTGGAGCTCAGTTCTGGATGTGTTTGATTGGGTCATGAAGGTGTGGCAGTGAGGTCTATATTTGGGCCCTCATGCCTTCTTCTCTAGCACTGTTCCCCGGCTCTGCTTCCTAGCGGCCATGAACTAAGACGTTTATCTCCACCACACATTTCTGCTATGATGTTCCTACCTAGGAGCCAGCTGACCATGGACTGAATTTTTCGAACTTGTGAGCCAAATTAACCTCTCCTTTAAGTAGTGAGTGTCAGTTATTTTTGTCCAGCAACAGGAAAGCTGACTAATACAGTGGCAGTGTATATGAAGTCTGCAATATTTACAAAATTGCAGTGAAGTCTGCAATATTTACAAAAATGAAATATCTGTCTTGGGTCCAACAATTCAACTTCAAATGATATATCTTATAGATAGAACTTGTATAAAATGATGTATGACTGAGGCTACTCACTGTAATCAGTGTAGTTTTAAATTGCATTTATTTAGCAATTTGGCATGACACATTTTTCATATTCTTAAAACTATTTGCAGTTCTTCTGAACTAAGAACTTGTGTCTTTGGCTTTTTTCTTGTAGGGTGTAAATTCTAATTCTATTATCCGATTGTGTTTGGAAATAAGTCTAGAGGGATGGACATATTTCACAGTGACACTAAAATACAGTGTTTGTTACACTTTTCTCTGTGATCCACTCAAAAGGGTTAGGTACACTGGTATTTTGCTATTGATTATTTTTGAAGGAATTCTATCAACCAGACCCAAGAAATTAAATGAAAAACAACAAAAACATTCTCTTGTTTTTCCTCTTTCCTCAGAAGACAAAGTGTTGTTTATTAAATGTCATGAGTTGAAAAATGTTCCAAAATCAGTTTCATTAAAATAGGTGGACAACTTATTCTTGGAAATAATTTCACAAGACCAAAATATATGATAAGTATTTAAATTAAAAAAGACACATTGCCATTAATTCCTGTCAAAATACTTCCACTCATTTCTAATACACTTATTCCATTGTTTCTGAAGTAGGTCTGGAAGTTCTGTCATGTCTTTATGACATATGATTAAAAAAATTAGTGAAAGCTGCTACTGAGTGTCTTCTAACAGAAAGGCAAGTTTGTGAAAATATGGTGTGTCCTCATTTACCTTATTCATTAGATCTGGTACCTTGTGACTTGGAGCTATGCCCCAAAGTCAAAATGACCATGAAAGACAAACATTTTGAATCTATCCAGGATGCCAATGCAGTCACAACATTATAACTGAAGATGCTCATGAAAGAGGACTTCCAGAACTGTTCTGGAAAGTGAGGAGAGTATATAGAGGAGAATAGCAATATATCTTTATTGTAATAATCTTTTATTTAGGTTTTTTTTTGTACCAGAATCGAACCCAGGCCCTTGTGTGTGCCAGACGTGTTACTGAGCTACATCCCTGCCCAATATTTTTATTTGGCACAACCATCCCACATACCAATTTATTCTTAATGTATATTTTTCTATCATTCTTTTCCTCAGATGTTTTATATCCCTGTTTTTCATGAAGAGAATTTGTAGAATTCTGGCCATCCTTCTGTTTTGAAGGATTTCCCAGAATTTTGTGTTTGGTATTTCTGTCTTCTTTTCATAAGCTTTGTATGAGCTTACAATTTTTTATATTTCTCTTGTATTTTCCAGTTTTCCAACTGTAATTTTTTTGATGTGAAATTTAGCCCAGTCATCCTCTTTGGAAGAGACTGGCTTTGGTACATAGCTATGTCTTGGTTACAGAAACAAATAACTGAGTTGTGACCATTAAATCAAGCATCACCACAAGGACACACAGAGACCAGGAGCAGTGTTCTTTACACTGATCAAAGACCAGCGGTCAGTAGGTCTGTTGTTCCCTCGACTATGCTGGGAATGAGGTTTTAAGTGCAGGCATTTGAGGGCTTTTGTTTCAAGTATAAAGACCTCTTATTCACTTTCACCCAGCATACTGAAAGGGTGCATTTTCATTCACTCCAAACCAACTGAAACGCCAATGGGCATTAATCAATTTGAGATCACTAAAGAGCTTTGTAGATTACTAAATGACACTGACTGTCCTTGATAGCACTTTAGAAAAATGAATATGCCTTTGGTATTACAATATGATTAAATTCAACTCATGATCAAGATAATAGATGACCGTGTTTTTCAAACAAGTTTCCCTGAGAGCTTCCTGCTATCTCTTTTCAAATCTATTCCTGGGAGAAGCTAATGTTCTGTATCTCTCTAGTCTACTATCCTTTCTAACGTTGGCTGTCCTGAGTGGTGTCTCGTTGTTATTTTTTGTGACAGAGGCAGTATTGCTAAATATGGACATAAGGACCCAAGGGGATATGGCATAGAAACAAAAATAAACGTACATTAGAGAGTTTGCGTGTGGTTGGTTAAGCATGGCCTTTCCATTGACTGGACCTTTGCTTGAACTTATTTAATGCCTTTCTCCTAAGAAGGCCACAGAATTTTATAAATGTTGGTGAGTCATCTTTGCATCACTCCAAAGTGGTGCCTGATTCCAAAAATCCTTTCAATGGTATAAATATTAGCAGAGAGGACGAGTGACATTTGCCACTTTTTGCTAACCATGCTCTCAATTTAGTTGTTTCAGAGAACAAGATTTACTTCACATATAGATAAAGCTATTTTATTAAGAAAATAAGGGAAAAAAAGAATTATTCTTTAGTGAGGTCTCCATATGTGCCAGACCCCACATCAGATGATCAAAGTTGTTATCACATCGGATTCCATCACCATAGTATGAAGTACGTTCTATGATCCCCGCCTATTTCAATGAGGACATTGGGGGCCAGCAAAATTAAGGTTATGCACCTTTACTATGCAGAAGTGGGCTGCCTCCTGATCTACTTTCTCTTGCACACTCACCCTTTCACCCTTGTAGAGGTGGATGAAACACAGGTACTTTGGATTTCAGGGACGTGGTCCATAGAGTCATATTTCTATTTAATTTCAAAGTTCATGTTTTGTCCTGTAAGGCTTTAGAACATGTTTCTGAATGCCTTTACACTTGCATGGCAGAGCCCATTGCACTGGGAACACACTTTTTGGCAGGAGAGGTGAAGTATGACAAAAGTCTGCTATGAGTCAGGTTTACCAGGGATAATTAGAGTATGGCATTTCTGGACCACTTCATTCTTTACAGGTGGATTGAAGACTAGAATATTCACTAGAGTAGAAACTGTGCTGTCTGCTACTTTATATGCATCATCAGGCTATACTATTATTTCAAGGTATAAAATGGGAGATGGTTTGCAATTTTTCTGTTTTAAATACATGATGTATTTTATATATA
>PVJX010006837.1:0-74853 GCA_004027295.1 Dolichotis patagonum
AGCAAGTAAGTCACCAGTGGCACAAGAAGTCCGAATGCACTTCTCTGTGCCACCTGCTCCAGACGCAGTCCCAACTAAGAAAACACATCCTAATGTTTAAAAGTTACCACAGCAACAAAGTGAACAGTTAAAAGACAATAAACTTAATCAATGCAAGTCACTGTTGGAAAGATTATCCCTTGAGACAAATCTCTCACTGCTAAGATTATTGCTATTTATTTGAAGTGTTTTCTGAAAAGGTAAGAAATGACTGACTGAGGGCGTCAGATCAATGAGATGGTTCATTTTGCTTTTTCTTTGCTTCCAATGAGCTAAAGCTCCCAGGCGACCTGAGCTGCTCTTTTAATCATGACATTAATCGATAACAATTATACTCAAGAGAATACCAACACGGGTTTTCCAGGAAATCTCATAGGGTTTAAAGTGCTATCCTTGTAGAAAGAGTCAATATTATGTGTTATAAAACAGAATTCACGTTGGTTTCTTCTTATTTCCCTCGAGCAGAACTACAGTGTTCTAGACTCGAAGGAATGGTGCTTCTAAAACTTTAGTATGTTTAGGAACCACCTAGAGATCATGTTAAAATCCAGATTTGCATTCAGTTGGTCTAAGGATATAGCCTGGGACCTATATTTCTATAAGCATAACTATGTGATGCTCATACTACCAGTCAGTAATCCATGCCTGAAGTAGCAAGATGCTAAAATTCATTATAGACCAGTCAGGAAAAAAGGAAGAGTTATTCATAATGGCTGATCATGCTTACAAGTGCTAGATTTGACTGTAAGAGATATTCTACTTCTCTTATCTTCTGTGTCAAACAACCCTCCTTGAAAACAAGGGGGAAAAAAAGAAAGAAAAAAATTTTAAAAATTAAAAAAAATCAAACTAACAGAAAAATTATAATGCTAAATTAACCTCAAAAAGCAGTACTTTCAAAAAGTAGTTGCCAAGTAACTCCAGTTATCTGGGATACAAACAGTTGCACCACCACCCCCCAATAACAGAATACAAACAGAAGGCTCAACCGACACATAAAGGAATTAATGAACTTAGAAAATATGAATGGCTACCATTTTTTAGGCGTTTACTAAGTGCCAGGCCCTGTTACAAACATATGAGGTGGAATAAGCCATTTAATCTTCATGGTAACTCCAGGAGGCTGCACTGTATTACCACCCCCGCTTTGCAGATCTCGGGAGGAGCGCGGAGTTGAGTGGCTCGTCCTAGGACTCGATGCTGGTGAACTGGTGAGTGTGTGTGGCCGGGTCTCAGCCCTGGCTAGCTACCTCAGAGCAGGGGCTCTACTCCTGGGAACACTAGCACTTTTCAGTATTAATGGGAAGTATGACTCACCACAAGATGATGTAACTAATTGTTACAGCCAGTGAAGGGAATATGCAATGGAAAGGAAAGAAGAAAATCAAAAACTTGGGACTAAATCTACCATGGGAATATGCTAGAAAAGGGAAAAAATTAAAAATGAAGTAATTCTTGGAGAAACAATACATTTAGAAAACTGTACTGTGGTAGTGGAGACATCGTCCACCCGACACTGAAGGGCTGAGCGAAGACCCTCTCTGCTCAGTGCACCCAGAGAGGACAGCAGGTCCAGCCCCCAGCAGCCACTGGAATATACCAACAGTCTGTTTCCACCAAACACATGAAGAAACTTGTCAAGGACAACAGCCATGATGATTCTTACATTAATGTCCCAATTTGAAGGTTTTCTGGGGCACCTGTAAGGTCTGCTTGCCTTCCAACAGTATTGATTGGGCATTCTTCCTCTAATTAGGAGCTTGGTGAAAGTGAGTAGAGGAAAGGGATGACAATCAAATCAGTGAATTTTTCTCAGAATAGGATGTGAAACTCATGATGAAAATACCTTCTCATTAATCGTGGGTTTCCAGGAACCCTTGTCTGACCTTCCAGTTGCTGAAAGAGGAATCACACTGAGTGGACCCCGTTTGAATTCTGTAGTCTGAATTAGAAAATAGCCGGCACATTCTGCAGAGGATATTTCAGATCAGGCAGAATGATAAACAAAGTAGTTGTCTGTTCAGATGAGCAATGGGAAATGGTTCAGAGTATGCAGATGAAATTAAAAACAAACAAACAACAAAAAAAGAACAGACCCTGGAAGCTCCTTAATTTCACTGATTCCCTAATGGAATATATTACGTACAGAGCTGCTTGTGGAAAACTAGTTCTAGATAAAGGAAAAGATAAACCTCCCCTGGAGACAAGACACAGCCTTTAAGGATTCTGAAGTGATCAGAGGTAAAAATGTATTTCCAGGCGCCAAAATGCAAGTACTTTATTTAAACGCAAAGAGAGATTCCTTGGCCTCCCAGACTAAAATGTGTCATACAAACTGCACATTTTCCTCATCATCACCCCAGAACCTCTATTTGTAGGGTTCCACAATGAAGTAATCTATTTCTGTTATGCTAGTACTTCAAGCTACACTTACATATTTTTAAATACTTTAATGTTATCTAAATGTTTTCCATCAGCATGTTCCTTTTTATAAGACTCTTTCATTGTTCCAAGACACAAAATCATATCCTTTTGAGCTCCAGATGAAAACATTTTAGGCCTATTTCATGATTTTATTTCAACAGACATATACACACATGTAAAGCAGTTTCAATGTAATTTAAAAATACTCTTCCCTAGGTCTTACTGTGTTGATAGCAGCTTGGCACTTAAGAAAATGCTTCCAGGTGGTAGGCACCTGCTCTGGCTTTGAAACACCAACCCCAAAACCTACAGTCAGGCACACAAATAGGGAGGAGTAACAAACTATATATTTCAGCACCTAGTAGATTTGGCAGCTCGTTTGGAACTGGTTATTGCCAGCTGGGCACCCTGCCATTTCCTTGAGGCAAAATTAAAGTGGAAGATGCAAGGGTTTTATTGTAATTTTCCACCACATATTTATATCATTATGGGTTTTGTGCTGTTCTAGTCCCCACACAGTCTAGCTGAATATCTTCTTATTATGTCACTGAGATTTGAAGCAAATATAGGATGATGCAATGAAAACAAGTGGGCACTGTGTATAGTACATGATTGCTGAAGGCAATACCATGCCTATCACAAAGTACTACACAATAGGCAGGGCCTTTTGTTCAACCAACAGAGGAAAGTACCACTAAAGGTATTGAAATATCAAGCTCTTTGCTTCCTTTTACAGCTTCTCCCTGGTGGTGGTTACTTATTACTACCCATTCCAATCCCTGGGGCACAGTGGGTGAGAACAGACCTCTGGGGGTTCCACTCACATCACACAAACTGCCCTCATGGTAGTTCTCATGCTACCTATTAGTTCTGCCTCCCACAGCCACCAGGAAATACCCCTAGCATCAATCAGGAAAGCCAACTCAGGCAGACAAGACACAGACAGACAGAAGACACCCAGGAACAGCCAGATTCCCAGGTGAGGATGTGTCAGGTATGTCCATCAGGAATAGGTGAGCTGTTCACCAGCCTACTCACACTGAGGCCCTCTTGGAAGAGGACAGCTGTCATCAGGCCCTGGCCTGGGACCTGCTGGTCTCCTGCAACAGACACCAGCCCTCGAGGTCACAGGCTGAAAAGAACAGTGGTTGTTAAAAAACATGCTGGAAGGAAGAAGTCAGGTAGGGCTTGGTGTCCTAAGAGATGGGGGATCAAAAGTGATCAGCAGCCAAGAACCCATCTAAACAAAGCAGCAGCCTAAATCCAGCCTTAAGTCTCAAGACAAACACCGTCATCCCAATCAACTTCACATGTAAAACACAAGTATGATGGCATGAAGGATTTTGAGACAGCAAAGCAGAGCTCTCATGGCTGAGTGATTAAAGCCTGCAAATGATAACATAAAAACCCCAGGTCTGTGCTCACTTCTTTAGCACACATACTGAAACTGGAAAACACAGATTAGCACGGTCTTTGTACAAGAAAGACACACAGATTTGTTGTACGTTCCATGCTATTATTTTACACAACTAAATATACATACACAAGTATACATAACACAGAGAAGCCTAAGGAAAACAAAAGAAAAAATAGACTGTATCCATGTCAGTATGGTGCGTCTATGCTAGTTCTATAAAGTGCAATGGGGAGATGGGTAAGGTTACAAAAGGTCTCTCTGTTCTATATCTTACAACTAAATACTGTAATTGCATGCATCAAAGATATCTAAGAGGCCTACTAACTGGACACATACAACACATAAGCAAATACCCAGTCTGTCTCTACCTGAATATATTCCTAACATTAACTTGATTTTGATATGACACAAAAAAGCAGTCCTTAAAATAACCAACCTGGGTACAAAATCTGCTAACATCATGAATTCTTCCTCTCTGGAGGAATGTGCTCAGCTGTATTTCTTGACAAGACTTACCTATTAAAGTGAAAGCACACATTCTAACACCACAAAACTTCTATGAAAACTGAAGCAGTCTATGCAAAAGCGTGCCTTTATTTGCCAAAGGAAAAAAGCGCATATTGAAATTCTTGCAACCATGAAATTGACTTATGTACCATTTATAATTCAAAATATGTATCTGATGCTGATAGAGTTACTTAAGTTTTACATAGAAAAGATGAAACATCTTGCCTGTCGGAAGCTGAAATGCCCAAAATATAATAAGGAAACTATGAATTCTCTGGGCTGGATTCCCAGAAGACCTGGGCCAGGTGAGAGATCCGTTACCTTTTTATATGAGCAGATGTCCAAAGGGGGTCAGTTTTGTTACAGTCTTGGGCAAAGGTAGTCAAGGCTGTAGGGCCTCAGAGACAGAGGCTACTCAACAGGCAACTATTTTTACTGAGGACTTGAAGTGAGGTAATGAAAGAACTGTACTTCCTTTCTTGTGCTTAACAACATGACACAGGCCAGAAAGACAGAAATACTCAATAGATGTTAGCAATTAACATCAATGATGACAGCGCGCTCCTGCACTGTCCTCTCTCTCGGACCTCGGTACCAACTCTCAGTATAAATTAAGCATTCATTCACTGCATCTAATACTTCTTCCTCTGTCAGAGGATGCTCACAGCCAAGATCAGCCCACCTCCGGTTCTTTGCAAAGACCTGAAGAACTGTGTAAATAAATAAGTTTGGGATTCAAATTAATTTGCCACTGCTATCTCCGTACCTCTGGTAAACACTGGGCTCTTCATTAAGGAAACCGAATTTGAATTTCAAAGAGGAATGAATATTCATTCATTTTGAGTAATTACATACTAAAGATTCAAACTATATTTGTTGAATGAAAGGTCGAATTAATGAATGAGTATATGCAGACTTCTCTCCCACCTCTCTCTCTTTGCTCACTAGATCCCCTTGCAACTCACTTGAGAGTTAAAGTATCAGAGGAGGAGGGGAGGAACCAGAAGGAGAACAGCACTTTACTCATGACCTCGCTTAACTGTATTGTGCAGTCCAACTACATAATTAATCACTGCCAGCAGCAGTCAGGTGCAGGCATGCCAATAACGCTGTCACAGTTTGCCAGGTGTGGCAAATTACTGTGTCTTCGTCTAGCCAAGCTCTGCGCCTGGGAGTCTAACAAAAAGCACTTAAGAACCTCCTGAGGCAGGAGAGCGGTGTTGGCTGACAATCAACGTCTCCTTGCTGGTGGCACCCTAGTTTGGTTCTGACAAGCTCAAATTCTTATGGATGCCTAGGCTCTGGGCTGTGCCAGTATACAAAGGAAATGGGTTTTTCCCTGGCCCGTCTTGGGCTCTGCCAGGTCTGAATAGTTTGCCTCTTATGTCTGCCTGTGCTCCAACCACAGTCTGCACACCTGACTTCAATGCACTTTCTCAAAGGGATATTTAAAACCCCTTCCACTCAGCTTAGGCAGGGATCCTGGCTGAAAGTTCTGTCTCCATGATTCCCTGCTGCCTCCACTGCCGGTGCTGACACAAATACAGCTTTGTATGCACTCACCACAAAAACCCTGAATCTGGTCTCTTCTGTCACTGATTCTGTGGCACCTGAAACTAAGCTAATTACATTTCATGCCATTTAATTAACTATATATCTAAACTTTAATGACTAAGCAAAATATAGGCAAGAGCTAACTTGAATTGTGTGACTACACAAATAGTGTAAAGAATGGCTGGATATTTAAATATGTACCAAGTTAAAAGAGGAAAACAGAATGCTTGATTAACACAGACAAACATTACAAAGTGTTGTGTGTTGATCTTTAGAACTGGGTTTTCTCATATGTGCCATTAAAACCAACGGTAATTCCAACTTCCCTAGTTAACTCAAACTTGATTTGAGAGTTTTGTCACTTACTTTAAAACTAAAACTCTTAAAAAGTACACTAAATGACCTTCTAATAATTAAACACAAATTACCACATTGGATGTAATATACCTTATTAATTAATCTTCCAGTGGTAAAACTAAACTAGAAATATCTAAATTATTTAAGGTAAGTCAAACATGTGATAATTAGTTATTTCAAACCCTGTAATATGTCATAGTTAACATGAATATCATAGAGTCTCATGTTTATATTTTTCCAGTGTATTCTCATCACTCTATCACAGAAATTCAGTTTTAAAATGTCTATAGAGGAAAACTATTCAGACCAAGATGTTAAATATAACAATATGAGGTAAAATCCAAGTACATGTCTTTGGCACAAACTCAGCCCAAATATGAAAGAAAAGAGAAAATAAGGGAGATATTTATCAATAACAATCTAGCAATGGAGAGATTCTGGAACAATTTCTGGAATGATCTAATACAACATTCACTAAGGATTTATCCTAACACATTTTGTAACTTCAACCTGCCCGGATAGTGGAACATGTCTCACTGTCTCGGCGTTCCTCCTACAGAACCACCAACAAAGCATTCACTGAAAAGCCTTTAAGTGAACTCCTAGTTCACTAACCACTTCCAACTGCACTTCTCATGAAGCCCAACTCCAGCTCACTTTTTGTTCTCAATAAGCTACAGAAATTATAACAGCACCTATGTCTACTAGTTTAAATGTGGTGACATTTCTCTACATATTAATATTCATGTCTTCACAAAGATATATTTTTTTATCTTTAGTGTAGGTATAAAGACAAAAATATTTTCATAACCAGAACATAGCCAATAGTTAATCAAAACTCCTTGTAGAAGCTTTAATTAGTAGTTTATGGAAATCAGTACAAAGAGAAAATCACCTGTCCTGAACTACTAGCTCGGCCTAATACCAGGGTCCACCCATTCAGGAACAACAAAACATTATAGTCAGGAATTCACTTTTATTGTTTTTTAAAATATATGATGCAGTTATTTAAAACCATTGTTATATAACACGTTTAAGAGACAATCTCTTACCCAGGAACACAATGAAATAATCGGGCAATCATCTCCTTTTTAAATTCTCATTGCAACACCCAAGATAGGAGCTTCTTGTTATTGTCTTCTATCTTGAAGTGTCAGATTTTATTTTCTATTGAAATAGATCTTCAGCCACACCATTGATAATCATCAGAAGTTTACACTTACTCTGCTTTTTCCTCCATGAAACTGTTGGTTTAGGGCTTCTTTGGCTTTGCTGAGAGTTTTATATTTCAATAGATTGCACAAGGGTATGATGTCCTCAGTAATGTAAATAATCTATTCTGTGTAACCTTACGATTACTAAACATGGTCTACACACACGGAAAGGCACCCACATTCCCAGAAATCCAAGAGATCAGTTTTCTCCATTGCTGCCTTCAGTAGAAAATAAACTTGGAGTGACCTACTAGGTTGCAAAATGATTCCATTTACCTCATTTAGATTTTAAAAGGCATATGAAGGCCTAAAAGACTACAATTTATTTTTATAAATATATTTATATTATCTCCTTTTTCTGCATATTGAAGCATGTTTAAGGGCAAGAACGTGTTTCCCAGGGTCATCTTTGAAAATATGCTGTCTTTCAAGGTTAGAAACATGACACCTGTGAAAATTTAAACTAAAATAAATGTGTTACATAGGAAGTACTGAGCAGGCTTCTACCAAATCACGTGCAAATATGCTATGAGGGATAAGTCATCCGGTGACACACAAACATATTTATTTCCCTTTTAATAATGGTTTCCCTCAACCAAGCCAAAGAATAAGTGGGAAACTGATACATTTATACTTGAAGCTAAAATTCCACATTTCTTCAGTAAAAAATCTCTTAGTTCCCTGAGGAGGACTCTGAAGATCAGGAAATTTTGGTTTCTACCAAGTCATCCTCTGAGGAAAAAGGACAAAGTCAGCAAGATTAGGAGGAAGGGGAAATTTATTTTTGCTTAAGAAACACATACCATTCACTATATTATAAGGTATTGTCTTTAATTATTCTAGAAGTATTAATCCAATAATGCTCTGTAACTTTATAGGTTAATGCGGTTAGGCATGGCCCCTTCTACAGAAGACAACAGAGACAACAGAAAGACAGACTGACTTTTCTAAGATCACTGGGTTTGTAAAGTTCGGGACCAGAATTTGAACCCACCCAGTGAGACTGCAGAATCTAAACTCACAACACCTATCTTACCCTGTCTCTCTGCCAGCCGGTGCTTCCATGATTTCCATAAATTCTACTTGAAACACCAAGAATGAAAGAAGAAAAAAATCATGATTACAGAGGAAGCTAAAAGTGTATCACTTTGTTTGTTTTTTCCTTCTCAGTTTAAGGCAACTATCTTTTCATTGGGAAAAAAAAAAAAGCCTGTCTTCCAAACACAAATGACAAAAACAGCAGGAAAGAAAATGCTATTTTCAAGTTTCTGGGAGGTTATCATAAACAATGAAGAGAGAAAAACAAATTAAAGTTTTACAAAAACGCCCCTTGACAGTATCCCTTGTACTTCACTGCCTATGACAATCTGACTGCGCTGTGTTCGGTGGCTGTACTGAGCACCCTACGGTGTGAAAATGAAGGATGACCACGCTTGGAAAGAAAAGAGAAGCATATTGTAAGCAAGTGTAAATGCACAGTAAGGTCTGAATGTTGTGGAAATAAGCCCAGGCTGCTTCTCAATTCATGAATTTAGCTGAGATGGCAGAACAGATGACAAACAACAACAAACAGAAACACCATACCACACAATCCCTCCAATAGAGGGGATAAATATCCATAGCAGCTTATTTAATTCCATGCTAATTTACTTTCTTGTTTAACCAGTCTAAATATTTGCTATCTATTAAATATTCATGTATTGTTTTAATACCTTCAGGGTTTTATTCTTTAAGGAATTAATTTATAAGTACCTGTAGTCAAAACAGCACATTTTTCTCAAAATAACAACAAAAACCTTTAGTCAAAGACTTAGTATCAATCAATTGGTTAAAATGTATATCTGAAAAAGAATTTAGTCTTGTTGTCATTTAAGATCTCAAACACTGACTTAAAACTTTCATTTAAGGAAAAAAAACTTTTTTCATCTCCTCCCTAATACAACTATTTTGTCGAGTTTTAATATCAATGGAAATTTAGTAATAGACTTTCACTTCTTCTTGAAGTCCTGGAGTTAGTATATTCAATCTATTTCTTTCGTGTGCACACTTTTTGAAGAATCTGTTTTATTTTTCTGTGAAATTTAACAAATAAGATCAATTTATTCAAAGAAAATTATGTAATAATTTTAATGTAGTTCTTAATGGTTGTCTTGATTACTTTTCTCCTCACTGAGGCACAAGGAGGAGGACAGGAGAGGTTTATTCTGGCTCTCGTTTCAGTCCATGGTGGACCAGCTCCAAAGCAGCAGCAGCATGGCACAGGAGCATGGCAGAGGAAAACTCACTCGCCTCATGGTGCCAGGAAGCAGAGAGCAAAAGGTAAGCCCTTGAGGGAGACATACTCTTTTGGGTCACGCTCCCGAGTAACCTGCCTTCTCCTGCCAGACCTACCTCCCAACAGCAAGTCAGCTATAGACGCCCCACAAGTACGTGAGCTTCTTGGGGGACATCTACATATAAATTATAACACTTATATTAGATGTGATGTTTATTAACACATAAAATCTAACAGCTTGTTAAAGCAAAACAAACGACTCAGTAAACTACAAATCCATCAAACCCCAAAATAAAAAAATATGTCCTATTAAAAAGGGGCATACTTTACTTTGCAAAAAGTCAGTAACATGAACTACAAAGAAAAGTTATGAGAATATCTGCATTAAAGATATTAAGAGACATAAATACCAATGCAGTAACTTATCCTAGGCTGGATCTTGTAGGAAGGGGAAACAAAGCTCTAAAAGAAGTTATTGGCTCAATTAGTGAAGCTGAATTATAAATGACAGATTTATTGAAATTGATAACTGCACTCTGGTTGTACATACCTAATTCTTAAGAAATACACACTCAAGTAACTCTGAAGGACCATAGTATGTAATATCCTAAGATGTCTCAAGAAGAAAAGCATGAGAAAAAAGGACACAGCACTAAATGATAAAATGAATGGAGTCACGGGTAGATGGATTTGGATAAAAGCTAGAGAAATAATCCCTTTATTGTTTTTATGGTTGGCAAATGTTCTGTAAATTTAAAATTATTTTCAATTAAAACCTAAATATAACAACAGTGTTTTAAAAGTTTATGACCTATACTTGCAGTATAAAAGTCATGGTTTTGGTTCAATCTTTGCAAATCACAGAAGCCCACAATACCTGACTCTTGCACTGAAGGTATTGATACGATGCCGCAGAGTAGACTATCTTCACGAACGTCCATAAGACCTTGATTCACAAGGAATGCTAGTCATTTCTGACACTGAGGTCTCTCTACGAACGCAGTAGTAGATACACTCTAGTTCCTCAAGCTCTATCATGAAAAGAGGAGGCAAATGCACCCTAAACCCAATGGTTGTTAGGTCACAAGTTCCCTTATATCAGAACCTGGTGATAAAAGCAATCAGGAGGAAACACCTCGTGGCTACATCTCCATGGCCTGACTCAGTGCTTATTTAATGTACTTACCACATACAGGCACAAACAGATACACACTAGAAAGTGGGAAAAAAAATGAATCAGCTTTGTCTCTACCCTTAAAGAGTTCACCTAAGGAGAGAAGAGCATACCACTCTGTAATTACAATAGAATCCATGAAATGCTATAGTTAAGGTATGTATCAAGTACTCTGAAAAGTCTTCAGTGAGTTAGTGAGACCTACGTCATTCAATTATATAAATTTACTCTTTGTCAAGAACAGGAGCCTTATGGGTGAGTAAGCACACCCCAACTGCCAAGAAAAGATGTGAGAAGGGTTCCAGATGAAAACAACCAGTAACTTATGACAATGGCATTGAACCATGAAGCCTTACATGTTTTCCTTGAACAGTAAAGCAATGACTACAAGTGGGAGAACAGCTTCTCCTGAGAATGTGATAATGACAGAAATAAAAACAAATTAGGAGCAGATCCTAAAGGGCTTTGTATATCATGCTAAGAAACCACAACACAGTCCTAGGCAGGAAAGGGGAGAATATTTTCAATAGGAAAATGTAAGTTTTAAAGGTCTACTTAGTTGAAATGTGAAGTACAAATCATCTGTAAAAGATGGGAATTAGTTATAACAGTTCACATGAAATGGCAACTATCTTCAAATATTGAGATCTGAGCTTAAATCAAGCCAACATTAACAAGGAAGGGAAGTACAATGGGCAGGGCTTAGTGACCAACTTACTGTGGCTGGTGAGATATGGTAGAGGCGAGGGGTTAAGATGGTGCAACTTTCTAGCTCAAACTTTGGGAATCAGCAGCACTGACTGACAGACGAAAAGTGGGGAAGACAAATTCAGTCTTGAACATAAGGACTTTAAAATTCCTATGCAGCATGCTTAAAGATGTTTGGTAATATACAAGATCATGCTCTTGTATTCTCTAAGGAAGACTATATAAACTGAAAAGAAATCTAATGATAGACCTTTAAAAATGATCAAAAGACAAAGCCAGAGAGGAAGGAGAATGAAAAGAAGCAGAATTATAACACACAGTACCTTGGACATGGATTGGGTGCCAAGTAGCCACAGATCAGCCACTGAGAACCAAATGTTTTGATAAATTCTACTAAGACAGCCCCAGCTTTCTCTGTCATAGTGATCAAACTTTTAGGTTTGGATAGAGAGTTCAAGTTCAGTTCTCATTCTGTTCACTCTCTCTTTACACAATGAACTGCAGAATTGAACAAAGACTTTATTTTAAAAGAAGCATAATCATTACTATACTAGAGCCTTCATAGCGACAGTGCTTATAAAGTAATACAAAGGAAAAAGGGTTTACAAACTAGTTCTTGAATATATTCACCCCTATTTTAAAAGTTATTGCTGGAAAACAGTGTAATAAATCAGTGTTAAAACAATGCAAATGTTCCCATTGCAACACAGCGATGCTTGACTATTCTGGATTAAACAGCAGCATCCTCCAATGGAATGCCTGCAGACGAACAGCTGGGAGCACGTGTGCCTGCACACTCCCCACACACAGCCTCCTCAAACAGTCAGACTTCACAGCCAGAGGAACCTTTTAAACACTTTGCCTTTATCACCCACAGCGACCACCAGTCTGGTGCCCTCATCTATCCTCTCACAGAAACCGTGATACCTGTAATCAGTAACTCAGCTTAGCAACCAGGATTTACAACTAACTCCATGGTCTCATTTGTTCTCTATTTAAAGCTTTTCTTTTTAAATTTATAATTAATGTACTGCCTACATCTCCAATGTTTCTGACCTCCCAGGTCACTAGACAAAGCAATGTGTTTTTCTTCCGCAATCATTTGAATAAATAATACCCAGTCATCTGACTACAAGTATTCATTACACATGCGCTACAGAAAATAATCAGCCACAGATCAAGTTTAGATGCTCCAAAACAAATGGCGTAGGTATGACTTCAACAGAATCCTTTCAGAGGTTTCTTTTTGTCAGAAACAATCTGTATTTCTTCCTACGTGCATACACAATCTCCTCTTTTGTATTTTGTATCTATTTCTCTAGGATCAATATTCATTTTATGTCTAACCAAGAAACAAACTCAGATCAAAAATGGCTTTGCCATTTGCCTAGCATGTTAACAGAACAATAATTATTTTAGTGCTTCAATTTGGACAGTAAAAAAGATGACCTCATGATGAACCTCCTGTAAGACAAACAGTACTGTTTATAAATAAAATTTCATGCTGAGAGCGCCTTAGCTTCCAAAGTAAGAAAGCAATCACTATGTTTGCAGGCAGTTAACATTCTGCCCTTTGCTTTAGGTACATAATATCTATCTACCTTTTCATCAACATTTTTTAGAATGTTGCTCTAAGTACAGAATCCTGGGTTTTGTTCATGCATATCTGGAAACTGTTCTGTTTTAACGAATATCCCACTAGGAGCTAGGAAGAAAAATGCACACTCTCTATTGATTCTTACTACTAACAAAATACACTAGCAATTCTTAGTTCAAGCCAGTAAGATTCTTAAAGGAACATGTAACTAAAGAACAGGTAGACATTCTTTTGAAGAACGAAAATACTGCTTTTAAAACTCTCTAAAGAACTGTTAAAGTTAAGCCTAAAGTAAACTACGCAAAAGATGAACTTATTCAAGATTGGAAACAGTGCCATCAGCTACAGAAATCATATTTTGAATCAAGTAAGAATAAACTCCATTTTTTATAGGCCAGATGACCCCAGACAAGTTACTTAACTTTGCTGACTCCTAATGGAAAGAACTGAACACATTATGTGAATAAATTAAGCCCAGCATTCAGCATCCACAGACAGTCACTAAATATTACCTTCTTCCTTGGCTTTCTATTTCAATACTATAAATAACAACATCATTAGGAAATTCCATAATTTTCCATTATGTGTGTATGGTTTGCATTTCAATGATTACTTGCCAGTCTGTAAACAAAGAACATCACAAAATATTCCATTTTGATACATGCTAAGTAACCACAGGTGAATTCACAAGCTGTTATTTTTAATATTTTTCATTTACAAAGCCTATGTGTTCACAAAATAATGTAAAAAAGAAACCATTCAAATGCAGATATATTAAAGTATATATCTGATTGCTACACATAAACAAGGCTCATGATTTTGAAATACCCTGGATTCTAACCTCATTGGATAGGCTGTTCCAAATAACAAAATCATTGAATACGTACCACATTACCATGCCCTTTATAACACCCGACAAACTGGATCAAACACAAAACACTCTTTAAAGGGGCACTGTCCTCATTACTTCACCCAGCAGCTGACAGGAAAAGCAAGTAGGTCAAGTCCACTTTTGTAAAGCTCTTAAGTAACAGGTCAGAGGACAGAAACAGTAGGACGAGATAATGATGTTGTGGATAGCAGAGGAAAAAAAGGTTCTTCATCTTCGATTCCCAGTTGTAAAAATTCCAAAATATCATATTCACATTAATAAACATGTTTCTTCTTAATGATGACCAGTCACCTGCTGAAGTCCAAAGAAACAGGAGCCCACTCCTAATTGGAAACAGCAAGATTGTGTGCATTTTCCATTGTGTACTTTGGCTCTCTAATCATTCAGTTCCAGAATTCGAAGGCAAAGCCTGAGAAGCTCCCCCGTTCTCTGTAAACTGACACATTCTTTGGACACACACTGCACACACTCAGTACAACCAGCACACACACCCTTGGAATACAGTGCTTAAGGCCCCTGCATCTTTTAATCAGTTTGTGTGAATTTTAAGTGAGTTATCAACCATGCTGAGGGTGCAACAAATTCTGTATCTGGGAAGTTCTTAAGCGGAAATAATAAGACTCAAATGTTCTAATGTTTCTTTTTTCATTTCAGAGAAATAGTCTCTGTCACACTTGCGACCTTCTGCCAAAGTCTACATGGATCAAACTTAGTGGTAGCTGACTAAGCTAAATGTTTCGTCCAAGTTTCCAAAACAAGTTCCCACAATTTTCCATTTACGAAAATTAAAGGTAAGAACGATACCAATTTGAACAACACAGTGATTTAAAAAATAAGATTGATTTTAATTCTCCCCCCACCCTCTAAAGCCCTAACCATTACGCTGTGGCAGCGGCCTATTGCCCTCCTTAGGTCCCCGATACGTAAAATTTATCCACTAGAAGTCATTAGATCATTATCAGTTTCTAAAATTTAGGTCCCATACCAATTCTCAGGGGAAACAATGTTAACCTCTTCAATTACAATCTATGTAGCAAATGACCGGTCAAAAATTTTAAAAAGCAAACAACCTGGCTGACATCAATAAAATATATTCATATGAAGGAAATTTATTTGCTTTACAGATAAAATTATTTTACTAGATATCCTGTCAAGTATAGTATTACTGGTTGCCAGGTTAGGACAGTGATTTGGGGATAAATTATGTAGTCTGTAATGTTAATTCATTTCTTTCCCCTCCATCAAAAACACAGGTGAGTCTGCTTTCTACTACCTTTATACGTTTTATTTTCCCCAACCAAAACAAAAATTAACACCTACACCTGAACTGTGTCTCTAGAACCAAGGTTTCTTGAAGACATTATTCTAGGTCCTCCCAGAGACAGAGGATTAAGAATAATCATCAGGCTTTTATTGAGACCTACTTTGCCACAAATGGTAATTCATGAAACCCTCACAGTCCAGTAAAGCACGGATTATTATCTATTTTTCTGCACAGGCAAAAACTGAGGCAGGTGGAAATTATGCTTCAATAATAGAAGGGCAAAGAATCAGAAACATACTCAGGACGCTAAATCAAGAGGATGCTCTTTTCTGGAGCCAGTCTATCAGAGGGCAGCCGTTTCCTCATCCTCCCCTTAGAATCACGGTACCTAGGTATGGCTCAAGGACCAAAGCTGGTTACATCACCTGGAGATACGTGGGGAAGCTACTCCCTGGGGCCCAATAAATCCAAATTCATATTTTAATGATTTCACAGCAGTTCATTTTCACATTAATGGTTGAGAAGCAGCACCTCAGAATACAGCCTAACCATCAGAAAACAATTTCTGTATAGTGTCACTCTTCTGGTTTCCCAATCCAGAATGGAATTATTAAAATAATAAATAGATCAACAGCATTATTCCTAGAAAAAAAAGATTTAAGGACTTCATGTTTCATCCAAAGGGCAGTATCAGTTTGGCATCTAATTACCTGCGGAGGTGCTCCAACACTGCTTCCTGTTTGATCTCTCTCTTACTCTGGTATTTCTCCTGCTCATTTTTTTGCCACTTCCTTTTTTATGTCCACTTTCATACTCTACTTTCCCACTGTACTTTACTTGCTCTTATATTCTTTCATTTTTCTCTTCTCTGCCATAAATTCTCTCATTTAGTAATAATGATTAATTGTATTTATTATATCCTCCTTGGCTAACACAAGACTATGTTGGTTCTTGGATTTTTATGGGGGGAAAAATCCTCTACCTCTAAACTCACAAACTCATATGGAAATGCAACAGATAAAATACCAATCTGAAAATGTTTGAAACATACACACATGTGTATTTATACAGCTTTATCACATAAGTCATATTGAGATAGGACCAAGCAAAAAGGTACTGAATTAGTTATTTTAAAAAAAAACTTGAAATCATTTGTAGAAGTTTTTAAAATGGCTACAAATTTTTTGACACTCCTCCACGGGGAAAGGAATTCTATTCCTTTTTTCTGAAACCTGGACAAGCTTGTAATTGCTTCACCCAAGAGAAATGCAATGGAAATAACGGTGTGTAATTTCCTTGGCTAGTTCTAAAGAGACTATGGACCATTATCAACATCTCTCCGAACTTTCTCTTATGGAAAGCTTGCTCTTCAGACTCTTGGAAAACAGTCACCATGCTGGGAGAAACACTCATACAATGTGGATGTGTATGTATCTATAGGTGGTTTAGTCCATGGAGCTCAGATTTTAATCATTCTTCTCACCATTCAGAAATAGGAATGAAAAAGCCTTCTTGTGGTTCTAGGCCCCAGCCATTCAAGTTTTTCTACTGAGAACCACCCTCCACCAGACACTATGGAATAGAGACTAAAAACTGCTCCGTACCTTGTCTTAATTTGTGACCTACAAAACCTATAAGCATTACAGACTTACTCTATGTCACTAAGTTTTGGAGTAGTTTGTTTTGTAGAAATAGATACTAGAGTAAGACCCACCTTTAAGATAAAAAGTCTGTTAAAAGATCTATTAGGTAGTTCAGCACCAGATTTTCCTTAAATAGGATCTCAAATAAACTTCCTTATATAACTTAATAAGGAAGAGAGTCACTATACATTTCCCATTTTTAACCTAATTTTATGATGTGCTTTTCAAACAAATTTTAAACAAAACTTCTAATTTGGAGGGAAATATTTGTTCATGTTTGTTTCTAGCTACTTTCCACATGAGAAGAAACTTTTTTAAGGTATTACTCATAAGCATGATGCCCATCATAACACATTTCTCTGCTGAAACACAAACCTCACATTTAAGAAAAACAGAAACTTGTTCAAGTTCAGAAAACTACCTTACTCAAATCCTAGCACTACACACACTTCGGACCAGACGTTGTTCCTAGTCACGTGCTCTGTTTCTTTTTCACTTCACTTACTTCATATTTACTGCTAAAATATTTCTTTTAAACTTGAATTTGCATACCATGGAAAATAAACAAAGCCCAAAAATGAAAGACAACTGATTCACTTATTTCCTCTCGACTGACAGATTTCATAGAAAGTGCTTTTGTAATAAAAATATTAATGAAGTAGCAATGTTTTATGCAGACATTTGCTCCTCTGTCTACTTCATTTATAAATACATTTTAATGAGGTAATAGAGACTACACAGCTCTGCAAGTGTTCCTTTTTCTAACACTTGTTCTGAATTCAAAGATTAGAAACAGCTAATCTGCTGCATTTTGGGGGCTGGCTTATGAATACAGCACTTACAGCTCATTGTTTGAGCATCTGGAAAGCTAACATCTCATAAATAGCCCATCCTCCCAAACATATGATTAGACAATAAGGGTAATCTGAAATTTGTTTAAAATCAGTAGCCATAAAGTAGATACAGTGTACTACAAATTGTCCCTCCCTCCTTCCACACCCTCCCCCGGAGCGTGTATTGAAACATGGCTTAATGGGACCTCATTTTGCCAAGAAGACATTCAGAGTGGAGTTTGTCTTTGTACAATTAAATTATGCACATTGTCACATCTTCTCATTTAAGAAATCTATATTTTACTGAATTATATCTAAGAACTAAGTCAGGTCTATCCTGGCTATACTGTGTTTCTTCAAATGCATATGTGTGTGCATGTTTGTGTCTTTATGTACAATGATGAGCAGAACTGATAAGAGGTATGATTCAATAGAAAAAGTCTACCTTCTAACCAATACAGAGAAAAAGTAAGTCCCATATAGAACAACTTGAGAGTAACAAGTATACAAAGTTTATTGGAATATACTGCAGAAAGTTACCAAAATCAAGATTAATGCATCCCACAGTTTATGATTCATGACTTCAACTTTTATAATCACAGCTTTACTAGCTAACATTTATTAACTGATAATACCTGGTGGGCACACAGCTAAGTGCCCTCCAGGAATTACGTCATACACACATCAATACACCCCATTAAATAGGTGTTACTGTGAGTCCCCATTTTACAGATGAGAAAATTGAAGCAAAGCCTATTTACAAAATATGCCCAATGTCACACAGTTGCAAAAATTACAGAATTTCCCAGCTTGGGGAAAACACTGATGATGTTACATGTTCTAAGGACAGAACAGATTAAGTTTGCAGTTAAATTAGGAACAGAACAAAATCTCACCCCAATTTTACATATGCACAGTCCTGTAGTCATTCAGATGGTTTCTATTTCTCCTTCTGAAAAAGGGTTCTCAGATTTTTACACTTTCTATGCTCTCAGTTTATGTCCATCCCTTCCTAAATTTTTATGCTGAATTCTTTTAGCCTATTTTAGTCATTTTAATACTCACAATTTTAAACTTTTTCATAACCAACACATATATTTTTATTCATGTACATATTATGTGACGTAACTGTCTACTTTTACCACTCAAACTATTCTTGAGAATCTACCCACATTAATCTACATAAGTACAACCAAGTAATAACTGTTAATTCCTAGTTATATCCATTTTATCAATATACTATAATAATTGTTTCATCTTTTCTAGCATCTATTTCACAATAATGCTACAATGAATATATTTGTACATATCTCCTTAGGTTTATTTGCAGAAGATTTTGAAATCAGAACAATTACCTCATAAGTGTACTGTGTATATTTCCAGCTTCATTAAATGTAACCGAATGCTTTCCAAGATGCTTATCCCAAGTCACACATTATATATACAAAGAGTTCACATGAAATCTTGTCTAATGCGTAATATCACCAAAACACTTATATCTTCATAGGTAGGATATATGAAGTAGTGTTCTTACTCTTAATTTATGGGTTCCCCTGAGTAACTCTAGGGTATTAATTTTAATTGCTTAGATTTACTCTTCTTTAAATTTTTTATACTTCACTCATTTCTTTGCTGGCATTTTTCTAACCAATTTATAAAATTCTTACCTTTTGTCACATACAGTTTTTTCTCACACCAAAAGGGTGAGAAAACCCCAAAAGGGTTTTCACCTTTGTTCATATTGTAGGTTCTTTAGCATACAAGGATTTTTTTCAAGCTAGTAAAATTTACCTACCTTTTCCTCTTGTTCAGCACAAGAAAATCAAACATGTGAGCAATGTATACATATTTTTCATAGAAAATTTTATGAACAGATACTCTTATTTGGAACTTCTTCAGAGAGAATTAACAAAGGAACAAGAATGGAACTAATCCCATCTTTTATTCTGCAAAAGCTTCACAATGACTATCTGAAACCTTGGACATTAAAATTCAAATTTTATTTTATTTTATTAAATGCAATTATCCTTTTATTTTATATCCTTTAAGCAAACATATTAAATTTAAAATTTTTATTAAGACCTCCATCTTAAAAAAAGTTTGCAGTAATTTATTACATGATTATAAATTGCACCAACTGGCCTATTTTTGGCATTTTAGTTCTTTTATCAAATGGCCTATTTTTGGTATTTTAGTCCATTTTCACACGACATCACACTTTGTATACACATCCTTCCTTCTTTCAAGTCAATTTTTTATTACTGTGATAAACTATGATTTCAAGTTTTCAGACAAGTTAGAAATACATATACATATATACATATATATGTATCTGTATACATATATACATATACATGTATATATGTATATATGTATATATGTATATATGTATATATGTATATATGTATATATGTATATATGTATATATGTATATATGTATATATGTATATATGTATATATGTATATATATACATATACATAGTGGCATTAGGACAAAATCAATCATTACTAATAACATTACTAAGTACAAAAGATGAAAAAAGCAGCCTAATTTTGAAAGATGGCCCTAATAAATAATTTCTTATCCATGATGCTATTGGAAATCACATGAATGAGGAAGTGATACTTTAAGTAGCTCTAGACAAGTAACAATCTACTATGAGTCATGTAGCCATAAATCAATCAATCAATTATATTTTCTTCTATCTAAAATAATATAATTTGGGGCTGGGGATTTAGCTCAGCAGTATAAGCGCCTGCCTTGCAAGTGCGCGGTTGTGAGTTCGATCCTCGGTAATAATAATAATAATAATAATAATAAAATTAGACAAAATATTCACCAAGGTTCTACCCATTTATAATATATCTGTTAGTACACACACAAGAGACACTCAGACACACACACGCGCACACACATTCCCAGGGGCCAACACAGCATCTACAGTAGCAATGAAACTAAAAGTTCATTTTAACATTCAGCTGCCCAAAACAGACTGGGTAACTTCCCTTCTTTACTATCGCTACTGAAATAAAAACTATTACTCACTATCCAAAAGCAGTATGCCTCAGAGGAAATGTACTCTGATGACATCAGAAAGATACTTCATTCATTAGGAAAAACAGAATTGAACACCCTTTCCCTTCACAAATAGGAAGCACTTCAGTGCAAGAATATTCATAAGGTTCTACTTTATAATTCATTCTATATTTATTTTCTGAATTATCTTTAAAGAACTTTACTTTGATTGATCTTCCTATACATTGAAATTGCTATTTGTTGAATTCAATTTCAATTTCATAAATTAAATAAGAAACCAGATATGCCTATTTTCTGAATACAATAGACCCACTGCCAATTAGATAGAAGTGAGTCTGAAAAAGAGAAAAAAAAACCTTCAGGAGAGTAGCTATTCAAATATGTTAAAGCAGGCAAAATACCTAGCTGAGAAAGACAGCTGGCTTTCTCAAGCATATGTCTTTCTGACCTTTCCCTTGCTACCCCCTTCACAGATACCTTAAAACATGCACCTATTCTACCGTTAAAAACTAACAAGGTGGATTTTAATATTAAATAATGTGTTCATAAAACTTTGACTTGTTTCAAACTATGCAAATACTTTCAAGCAGGATTTCTCAGAAAAAAACACTGTTAATGATTTATACCAAACTAGTTCTGCTACAGACAAAAGCTGTCAGTTGTTCCTTGTTCTGGGAGGGGAACTCATTCATCAAGGTTGTGATCCTGGTAAAAATAGAACTGTATCATTGATCTAGTTTGTGTTGACACATGATTGTGTAGCTTTCATTTTTTTTCCTGTCTTGTCAAAACAAAAGCTGAGATTTTTTCCTTTAAAATGATACTAACTAGCTTGTTTCATGCAGTGCAGATATTACTAATAATTCACAAGAAGTCAATATTTATTTTCCATTAATATTACTCCTCACACATAATTAATTCTGTGCTTAGCTAGCCCTAAATCTTAGAAACAGAGCATACTAACAGAAGCATATGCAATCATTTAATGGTTAGCTTTCTGGTTTACAACTAACATGTTTTTACTACTGTTCTTTGTGACAAATGAAACATTAGTGACACTATCTTGTAAGAGATTTATTAAAATGGCAATCACGACACAGGTTCAGATCTCCTATCTGAAATGCTTGGGACCACAAGTGTTACAGATTTCAGATTTGTTTGGATTCTGGAACATCTATGCACACTCAATTTGACATCATGAGGATGAGATTCCAACTGAACATGAAATTCATTTATGATTCATATACACTATGGTTGTGTTTGGACTACAACCTGTCACATGAGGTCGAGTGTGGACTTTTCCACTTGTGGCATCATGTTGGTGCTCAAAAAGTTTCAGATTTGGGACATATCAGAGTATCACATTTGAGGTGCTCACCCTATCACAAAGCACTAACATTTATAGAGCAGTTAAGCATTAGGCACTATGTTAACCATTTACAAGGATTATTTCACTTAACGCTTGTATAAACTACGTATATTATTACCAACCTGACTCAAACATGTTAAATAATTAGTTGAAGATTTTCTGGATAAAGTTGTGGGTGTAATGGGCATTCAGGCAGCAAACTCCAGAGTCAAAGTTAAACACTTTGAATTATTATCTTCTATTACATGACTCTACTAATACCTGTCTTTCCCCCCGCTGAGGAATTAACTTATCCTACATTTGTGAGTTTGCAGTCTGAGAAGCGCAGATCTCAGACAAGGAAATACAGACAAACATAGGAACCCCACTAACACGTTTCATTAAACGTGTATTATAACGTGTATTATAAACTCTTGCTATGAATATGACTCCAAAGCACTAAGAAAAATAAAATTAATTTGTGGAAATAGTGGAACAGTTAAAGAAAATGGGAAACTCAAAATTCTTCACTGCTTTTACTTAGCATCTTGGTTATGCTGGTGGACACTAATAATACTTTGCATTTCCCTTTCTGTTTCCTACCATTATTGACTTAAATAACTAAGGAAGCTGAGCAGTAACAGCTCATGTGAGAAGGTAGTCAGAACTGCAGCTTCTGAGCCACTACATCACAAGAACGTAGGCCCAGTCTTTGCCAGAAAGTTTTGCCAACACCCCTTCCTCACCCACAGTGAGAGGCCATGAGAAATACAGAGCTCCTGAAGCAGCTTCTGAGGAAAAGACCAGTCTCTTCAGAGGATCCAGTCTTTAGGCAACAGATCAGGCAGGAATCATGAAGGCCCCCTGAGATTAGCAATGGAAAATGTCTGGTCCAGCGCCAAGGCTAATGGGTGGGAAGGCCAGAACTGAGTCAGACAGACAGGATTAGGAGTAAATGAAGCCGGAAGGAAGTTACTGGAAGAAACAGCAGACAGTGCAATCCACAAAGTACACTAGAACCGTAGTAAAGTCACACTATGTCCCCTATGACTACAGTGGTTGGCTTAGTCTCTGGTAAGAACAGTTAAAACAATTAACAATTCTATCTAGTTCCTTGCAAAGTAACCATGACTGTATTAAGACTTTAAATGACCCTAAAACCATGACTGTATTAAGACTTTAAATGACCCTTTAAATGAAAGAAAAAATGTGATCATGAACTTCCACACCATTAATTCCAAATAATGTACTAAATGTACAAGAAGTGAAAAGCAGCTGTCTTAGCAAATTTTCCTATCGCTGAGACAAAGTACCTGACGCTCAAATTTAAAAGAGGAAAGGTTTATTTGGCTAACAGTCCATAGAGGTTTCAGTCTATACATGGCTGGCCCCAAGGCAGGGTGGTTTGGCAGAGGCGCATAACCAAAGAGAACAGTTCATGGCACCCACAAAACATCAAAAGCAACAAGAAGACAAGATTCTTTCTGTCCCTTGTACCTTATCCAGACTACCAGGATGAGTGTGGTGTCAAACCCATCAGTGGACTGGTTTAGTATTCACACACCCTCAATCTCAGCATCACACACTTTGGATTCTGCCACCTCTGGAAAATCCTTGTGACTGCATGAGGCCTTGGGGGGGACAAAGCACAAATCATAACAGCAACTAAGAACGTTTCTTTTTCATAGTGGTTTTTTTTAACAATTCAAAATAAGATCATTTCCACAACTCATAGAAAAACAAAAATAAACAAACACAGACACTAATTTTCAGTCTCCTTGCTTTGTTGAAATGTGAAATGTATGATTGTTCTGCCTTAAAAAATATAATTAGGTTCATAATACATAATTCACTGCCTTTTCAATCAACTGGTTTCCTAATAAATATTAGCCATTAAAGCTAAGGAAGTTTATTCATCATTCTTATGTATATTTAGAAAAGTTTAATATTTATCACTATAAAATAGGTAATCAAATTCATTTCTATAAACTCTTGAGTAACTAAGAACCTACTTCCAAGAAAGACAAATTATGATGAAATATAGTAGCATAAGAGACTTATTTTTAATGAACACTTATAATCTATGGATTGTTGAGGTATAAATGCAGTACAAGATCTACACTTTATACCTAAGCTTTATATAAGTAAAATCCAGTGTAAAGTATTATCATTAATTACAGTAATATGTATAGTAATGGATACTGGTGTGAATAATCATAACTAGAACACTGATTCTCAATCATTAATAAGATTAAGTTTTACTAATTATAATTATTGTGATACACACACATATAATATTGTACACCTGTATCTTAGAAAGATTTGACTGAATTTCCAGTACTGCAGCAAGAAGCTTTTCTGATTAATTGTGGGTGCACCAGATTTGCCTCATCAGTAAATCAGTTTTCAGGAAATACAGTTTGTTGCTTCATTGTTGCTGGCTTTTGAAAGCTACATAGGTGTAATGGTTGATACACTGTGTCAACTTGAGAAGTTCAGACTAAGCAACTCAGCAGGGGACCAGAGTCCTTGCTTTGGAAATATCCTCATCCTGTGTAAGAGGAGGGCATGGAGATGGGTGAGTACTACACCTGTCCTGGGGGGAGGGGGTCGGCTGCTTACAATTTAAGGGAGAAAAAGAGGATTGCTCTTCCTCTCTTTGGTTCTATTGCTTTTGCTATTTTCTACTGCCTTGAATTGTTTCCCCTAAGCCATGCCATCCTGCCTTGGAGCCAACTGATTATAGACTGACACCTCCACAAACTATGAATTAATAAACTTTTCCCTCTTTAACTTTGGACAGCAGGTATTTTGTCCCAACAACAAGAGAAAAGAAACTAAGACAGAATTTGGTACCACAGAAGTGGTCATTGCTGTGACTACACCTGACCAGGTGATTCAAGAGCATTTGGGAATGGTGTGTGGGAATAGGTTGGAAAAATTCAGAGATGACGCTGAAAGAATAGAGCTGGAAAGCCTTAGCTTGTTCTGTATGGAAGATTCTGGTCAGAGTTCACAAGACCAGGAAACCGGTAAAGACCAGGCTCTAGAGGTTTCTTCTAGGAGGGACTGCATTGGCTGTTGGACTCCAGATGATGTGTATTACGACTTAGCAAAAAAGTTTGTCTACATTTTGCTCATGTCCAGAGACTTTTTGTCTGAGACAGAGATTAAGGGTGATGAACTAATTAATCTGGCAGAAGAAATTGCAAGGCAGCCTGATGTTAAAGTGGTGGCATGGTTATTATTTGGGGCTTTTAGCTAGATTTATATTGCAAATCAAGAGCACAGAGCCCAGAAGGATGACTTTAAATGCTGTGTTTCTCTAGAAAGGAAGGTCCAGTAAAGCTATGGACTACAAAGACAGAGAACAAGAGAACCCAACTGCTGATAAGGAATGGGAGAATATAAAAGATCACCTGAGGGCATCACAGGAAGCAGCAAATCTCCATCCCTTGCAGCCTCAAAACTCAAAAGTGAAAGCCTTTGCTTTGTGGAGAAAACCACAGAAGGACCATGCTCCAGAATGGCAGCAACATAGAAAATCTGTTCCTCAGAATTGGATTCAGAATACCCACTGATGCAGGCACTTGATCCCTATAGCCAAGAGAGAGGAAAGCCTGCCTATTGCTCCAGTTGGCAGTGGACCTTGGCATCATGCATGTGGCACTGGTTATAGGCACATGCAAAATACAAGAGTTCTGAGGTTAAAAAGGCTTCCCAGATTTTAGAAAGCCTGGTAGGCCAGACAGTGTGCCCCTGAGAGGACAGTATGTGACACTGAGGGTGAAGTCAAAGGTGCAATGGACACTCCAGAAGTTTGGAAAAGCCAGGAACATGGATCCTCTGAGAAAACTAGCAAGGAGGGAGCAGAGCAGGCCCAAAAGAGAAGCTGTGGGAGCTACAACCACTGCACCTGCTGCAGGGTTGAAGCCACTCAAGCTCTTTGGAGTTCACATCTTGCCGCAGATTCCTTCAGATGCTTGAAATGGAACTACAAAACTTAATGTTTGCCGTGGTGGATTTTGGACTTGCTTTGGGCCCAATCCTTTCATTGCTTGTATCTTTTGGAATGAAAATGTTTATCTGTGCCATTGAATGTTGGAAGTGTTTAACTTTTCATTTGTACAGGGGCTTGCAGTTAAGAATCTGCCTTACATTTCCAAGGCAACTTGGGCCTTAGACTTTTCAGCAATGATGAAACTGTAAGGACTCTGACGACTCTTAGAGATGAACTAAATGTCTTTTTGCATAAAGGGATGTGCATGAATCTTTGAGAGGCCAAGAGGGAATGTTATGGTTATAATATAATATAATATAATATAGGACTTAATGCTGGTTCTAGAGCACTGTTAAATCTGTTTTATAATGTTCTACTGGTGAGATGATAAGAATAAGTGTACCAGCACTGGGTATTGTAGTGTCTCTTTTTTTTTCAAAGTAGTTGTTTATTTCAAAGTGCTGATTCCATAATGTCATGATGTGAAGTCCAGCAAAACTATCACTTTTTGTTTAAAGTGATCTTAGCTTGCTTTGCCTTGTCTAAGTTCAACACACATGAAGGTATGGACAGCTGTTTTGAGGAGAATGCGAGACATTATGACAGCCATTCACGGCTTCCCTAATGTCTGGTCTTGAAGACCTGTAATGCCCTCCTCATCCTGTTCAGATCAATTCCATACTAGGTTGTTTCATGTGAATTCCCTCTATGTGACAATATGGACAACTATTTGGAAGAAAACAAAAGTCAGTATGATAGAGAGTGAATATCTCCAATTGTCTAGCTCTGAAATTTATGTCTTACATTGCTTTCTTGTGATCCGCTTTGCTCTGTTTTGTTGTATTTAATTTTACCCTATTAATATAATTGCATGTATATTTGAGTGGGTAAGATGGATGACCATATTGTTGTTTTTGTCAGATCGTGGAGCAGAACTGTTAACAGTCTCACTGTTTGAATGTCTACTTTACATGCTTTAACTTTGTAATTTGAACAACTATTTCCAAGAAGTCAGTATGTAATTAGTCAAGATAATTTCTTAGGTTTTATTGTTGTACTTTTCCTTTTTTCCTTGGAATACTGTATGGTTGCTACCCTTTATTCTGTTTTATTTTGTTTTGTTTTTTCCTCTTTAAATAAAATTATAAAAAAAAAAAGAATAAGTGTACCTTTGTATCTGGATACCGTTTAAAGAAATGTGTCTGGTTGCAAAATTGACAAGGGGTGAACTGTAATGGCTGATCCATTGTATCAACTTAAGTTTAGAAGTTTAAGTGACTTAGCATGAGGCTCAGGTTTTCACTTTGCAAACATCCTCATTCTGTGCAAGACGACAGCAGGGAGATGGTATGAGTGCTACACCACTAGGTAAGCTGCTTACAATATAAGAGAAGAAAAGAGGTTTTCTCTTCCCCTTTGGCTCTTGTTGCTTTTGCTGTTTCCTGCCACCTGGAAGTGTTGCTCCTGCCCCCATGCTACCCTGCCTTGAAACCAGTTGTTTACAGATTGAAATCTCCAAAACCGTGAGCTAAATAAACCTTTCCCTTTTTAACTTTGGGTGTTGGGCATTTTGTCTTGGCAATGAGAGAAAAGTAAGGAAGACACTGGATTTCCCAGCAGAGTACAAAACTGCAAAGTACAAACTCCATTTTGCATGCATACTAGTTTTCATAAGCAGAGAGTAGTTGAAAAGATTGTTTTTCTCATTTTATAATTATTTTAGACCGTTCTAGTGGGTGGTAAGTTTTCTGAGTTTTTACATATAAAAAATTACCTATATTTTACCCTCCCACATAAAATTTGCATACATATGTGCAATATTCTAAATCCTCTCATTAAAAATAATTAGAAATATATGAAGTAGAAAATATAGAATATACTAAAATAAATATCCATGGAATCATCATCCTACTTTTCTATTCTTATCATTGTGCTATATGTATTTCACATCTCTTATTTACTAAGAAATTAAAAATTACAGGTAGATGTGAGGGCTTATATAACCTCACCATGAAAGTACTTAGAATCAATTTTGTTAAAATAATTTTTAGACATATAAATGGTTATGTTAGCTTTTTGTTATTGATTCTTAAGTCACTTACATAATAATCACAAATGTTATCTATATGACACCAAAGCTTAGTACTTATGGACTTGGCTTTGTGCCACAATACTTGGCCCACTTTATAAATATCAACTGAATTACTGAATATATTGGTTATTATCTAACTGTTGGGTGTAAGGATCTACATGTCACTATTATAACAAGTTTAATTGTTCTTAAGATCTTCTAAATGTCTTGAGTAATTTCTAATTTTTGCTTCTTTAATCTAATGTTTCTCAAAGCAAGCTATCCAAGCCAGCAGAATCACAATCACCTGGGAAATTGTTGAAAATGGAAATCCTAAAACTTACTTCACAGATCTGGAATCAGAACCTAGTAAACCAAGTGATGATACATGCTAAAATGCTACAAGTGAGAA
This sequence comes from Dolichotis patagonum, assembly GCA_004027295.1. Lineage (NCBI taxonomy): Eukaryota > Metazoa > Chordata > Mammalia > Rodentia > Caviidae > Dolichotis > Dolichotis patagonum. The sequence goes on from PVJX010006837.1 coordinate 28,767, forward strand.
ACACTGGCTTGATCTACCAATACTGAGCAAAGTATGTTAATAATACATTTATTTTCATTGTAGATTTGTTAGCTTCTCCTTATAATTCTATTTTACTGTTTAGCCATGTAGAGACTATGCAGTTTGGGTACAAAGATCCTAATTGTTATATTCCATAGAAGCCTTTCTTTTAACATATAACATAATAACCCTTTCCTGTATACCAATTGCCCATTTATGATCCACTTTATCTTCCAAAACCAAACCAAAGTAATAGGTCCACAAGACTCTAGGTCAGGCAGGAAAGAAGTCTTTCCTTTGAAACCTCTTTTCCTGAAAAATTCTTAGAAGTATGGATTGGGAAGAGGGTTACAGAGAGAAAGGTAGCAAAAAGGAAGGCACAAGTAGAAGAATGAAAGTTTGGAGAAAAGGTCATCAAAAAGACTTTCCAAATAGGAAATGGGAAAGTCTAACCCACCAAGCAGCTTAGAGAAAGGATTATTCACAGAAACAGAACAAGCTAACAACTGAATTGTGTATCCTTACATTCATATTACTACCACTCTTACTACCACTGACTGTAACTATATTTGGAGATAGTTCCTTTAAAAAGTAATTGAGGTATTAAGGTTATGTGTAGGCCCTAATTCAGTAGGACTTGGAAGAAGAAGAGTTTATAAACCAGAAGCTCACAGGAAAGCACATGTGAAGATACAGAAACAATAATGCCCATCTACAAGCCAAAGATAGAGGTCCTCAGAAGAAACCAATCCTGCCGACACTTGGTCTTGGACTGCTGGTCTCTAAAACCATCAGAAAACAAATTTCTGGTGCCTAATCTGCCTAATCCGTGGTACTCTGTGATGGCTGCCCCCAGAATCTCATATAGAAGGGAAGTGCAAAGTGCAACCTAGAGGATCCAAATAAACCAGCAACACATCCTGACCAAGAACAGCACACGGTGGCTAAAAAGTGTCTTCCGCAGTCCTGAAAATTGTAGCTGCTTTCCAGTCTCTAAAACATCAGTGAGAAAACTGTAAACTGCTCCTCAAACATTTTATCATTCAAAATTTTTTCCATAAATATAAATGTGTCAGGAACTCTTCAATGAACTGGGGAAACTTTGTTGAGCCACAACAGATACTGTAATCATTCCTGCCTTCACTGAAGCTCTGTTCTGGTGGGTAATGAGACACCTGATTGACCGAATAATAAACAACAAGCATACAGCACATTAGAAAACAGCAAATGCTATAGGTGAAATGAAGCATGTGGAACTAACAGTGACAGGTGGAATCTGTTGACAGTTTAAGTACAGCTGCAGGGTAGGGTTATTTGGGCAAAGATTTGAAAGCAATAGATTATTTATTAACAATCAAACTTTGGTTAGTTCTGTGCTAAGGCATAATTGTTAACTTCATTTATTGTTATTAATAATGAGAAAAATCTACCTATTTTACAGATAAAGAAATTTAAGCTTAGACAGAGCTGTTATGTGCAGAGGCCACAATAAGAAAGTGAAGCAAGTATTCAACTGGTAACTAAACCGAGCTCTAGATCTTCCTCAAAAGCAAGTGAGGGGCACATGGAAGAAAATCAACCATTATACTAGCAAAACAACTGCTACATAGAACTGCAAGGGACCATGAGAGCCTGGAGATGAGGCCAAGACAGGGAACGTTTATTGAAAAGAAAGTGAGTTAGCTGCATGAGCCGTATTTTAATAGGATTTGTAGCACCATTTAACTCAGAAAGTAGTAGTCTGATCAAAAATGTTCCTCAAATAGGCTTTTAAATAGGTAATATATATATAAAGTGATATATATATAATGATTATATAAATAATGATTATGTATTATGATTATATATATTATCATTATAAGAAACTTGGCTTCAGTTCTTTATGGGTTTCTGGTATGATACGCACTTGCACATGGTATGATCAACAGATATGGTGAATGTTCAAATTAAAGTTTATTACAATAAAAAGTACACTACCATGAATCTTCTTCAAAATATCTCCCCTCATTTCACCCACACTTACCCCTGTTCCTGCCACTTTCTGAAGAAGTTGCAGAAGTCCTTTTCTGTATCTTTAGTTGCACTATCATAGCTGCGTGAATGTTCTGAATCCACTCATAATGTTTACCTTTCATGGTCAGTTTGACACTGTGGAAGAGTCAGAAGATGCATGGTTCCAGATCCAGCGAAGAAGGTGGATGAGGACACACCCTACTGTTTTTATAAGCCTGCTTTTCCTTTGGTCAGAACTCAATAGCAGCGTTTGCCAAGTTTTTAATCATACTTCTTACAGACACTTACAAAGAGGACTTCCAGAACCACTTCAAAGTGGCAAGAACAATGGAGTAAATGTGTTCAAAGTGGGGTGGGGTGGTGGGGATATTATAAAAGAGAGTATGTCTTTTACTGTAATAAATTTAAGAATTCACTGTAAATGTTGATCACACCTCATATGTTTATCAGATAGACATGGATAAAGACTGAAGGAAGAAAAAACAGCCTCTCTGCTTTTACCGAAGGATATTATGATCTTCTGCAAATAACCACAGTTTTAACAGGATAAAAGTTTATTTTTCTCACTCATTGAAAAAACTGACATGGAGGTGGCAGCCCAGAAGATTTCACAAAGTTACCAATGATCCGCCTCTTTTGGTTCATTACTGGCTATCATGGTCCAATACAGAAGTGAAGATTTGGCCATCAGCTATCCATCCTAGTCAACAAGATGAAGCAAAAGGGAGAGGAGAAAGGAGCTCTCTTTCTGTTCAGATGATTTTCCATTAAAAACCACATTGCTGGCTACAATATAGTCTCCTGCTGCACATCAAAGAAAACGGTCTTTACATGTGTGGACGCACGCCAATCTAACTGTTGTTGTTTTTGCTGCTGTTTTTCTTAATTAATGAAGAAAGGAAGAATAAATTAGAAAGGCACCTAGTAGTCTCTGCCATAAAGAGTCTGGGTTCTCCAACTTTTCTAAAATGCATGGTAATATTTTAACTCTAACAAAGTTAATATTTTTTTACTTAACATACAAAAAGTTGTTAAGTGATAACAAAACATAAGTGGGCTAGAAAAAAAATAAAAGTTTAAAGTCAAAGGGGAAAACGTAAGTTATTCAGAAGTTAACTAAATGCCTGTCATAAATATAGATACAAAAACTACACTTGCTTAATATATTTCCCCGTCTATAAGCACACTTGCAGAGCAGCTATTCTCAGATAACCTTAGAAAGTTATAAAACAAACTCTGTTAAAGTTTATATTATATTTTCCATTAAAGTTCAATATTTGGAAATTATTTAAACTCTGAACTTGAGACAACAGAAGCAAAATAAGTGAGAAATACTAAAAATATGAGTTAATGGAAATGGCATACGATTTTGATTTTATGACTTGGCAAATACGTCACATTTTACACATGAGCATATTTTGCTAAGTCAATAAAAGTAAAATGATTGAAAAAAATCAAAGTTTCTATCTATACAGTATTTATAATTTAACTTATAGTTTATGAGATAATGGAAATAAAGTCTAAGAATATCCTAGTTTCTCTACTATGAAAGAGTAATCAGCAAAATTCTCTACCCAATTGAGAAAAGAATACTTACAAATAACAAATGACATATTTATTATTAGATATTTGATAAGGATGTGTACTGCTTAACCTGACCAAATCCAAATAACTGCAGGCCACATACCTTGCTAAAAGTTTATAATCTAGAATAGGATACTGATGGATATGTTTAATAAAAGCTTTTTCTTCTATATGACATATAGGTTTCAATTGCAACTAGTGACTTGATGTTAGGTAATAAAATGCAAAACAAATATCACCTTAAAATGAAGGGGAAATGCCATATATTTGCTTTACAGCCAACCAATAAAGTTTTGTTTTCAACATCTAACTAGTGAACATTTTTGCTTGCATTTATTCATGAAGGTCAAAGAGAAATTATATTAAGGGAGAAATTTTATTATGGGATAATTTTGTTTATTTTAAAGAGAATAAAACCAAACAAAACAAAGCCAATCAAAACAAAACAATGACAGCAGTACAGGACTTTAAAACAAAATAATAGGAAATCAACAATGGCTACCATCTTGTTATCTTCAAAATAACTGCCCATAACACCAGACATAATAAAATCAAATCAAACAAAACAAAACAATGAAAACAATGTAGGAATTTTTAAAAATTATAAAATACAATTGCTCCAAGAAAAGTAAAGCATGAGGGGAAGAAATTTTGAATCTGGTTAGGGCAGGTCTCACTGGAGAGGTGATATTTATGCACAACTCTTAACAGGAGAGAGAGAGGGCGTCCCGTAAGTATCCACAGGAGGGCATTCTAAGCAGAGGGCTCGGGGTATGCCAAAGCCCTGAGCCATATATGCTTGAATACTAAGAATCAATTCTGGAAGGGACAAACAAGTCACAGGTGACAGAGAGGTAGACAAGGAATGGATGAAACATGGCCTTGTGGCTTATGATAAGGACATTTGAATTTTACTCAGTGTGAGATGGGAAGATGAGACTGGTAATTTTTATAGTAGAGCAGGAACATAACAAAAAACACCAGAAGGATCACTGTAATGAGTAAGAAGAAAAGAAACTGCAGAAAGACAGAAGCAGAGAAGCTAGCTATCAGGTACAATGGCAGGTGAAGAGCAGCAGAGGGGGAACACTGTAAAAGTAGAGCTAAAAGTCCTTGAAGATAGACTAGAAACGCGACAGAAGTGAAAGAATCAGGCATGATATCAACATTAATGGAACCTCGTGACGGATGAAGGTGGCCACTCAACGGCTCCCAAATCTTAATGTATCGCCTAGTTCCACCTGCACACAGAAACCAACTGCAGAATCTGTACCCAAATCCCTACAAATGATAATCTGACTGGCCCAGTGTGGGCATTGTACCCACCACTGTAGTTCCCATGGCACCTGTACGGCACACAGGCTGTGTTTCGCTTGACTGTCTTCTTCCAGACCTTCCCAAGCAAAAATGTGTCAGTCAAATCCTAACTAACCAAATCTCTCTTGATTTTCAACACTGTTTTAAGACTTGTGCCAAGGACATTGCATTACTGCAGTAATTACAATCAGCAGTTGAGGCACTGTATACATGGAAAAAATAAAATCCATTGCCAAACAACTAATCACACAGGTGGTTAAGTCACACAGTTGAGATTTCTAACTCAAGTGATCTTCTCTAAGCAAATTTGGCCTTTTACAACTATGACTCTTTTTGGTTACCACAAGTCAGTGAAGAGTCTAGATTTTTTTCCAGAACATCACAAGCAAATATGAAGGGAGATTTACAATACTGTAATCTACATTAATTACCAAACACAAAAAGGACAGGAAAATAATACAAAATAATAAAGCAATCAAACAATGGCAAATAGTTCTTAAATCTTGTTTATAAACCCTATAAAGTTCGCTATACTTTTAGGCATTCTTGTAATACATTTCAAGTAATAAAGAAGAGGATTTAGGAATCAAGCAACCTCAATCCTCTAAATCATCAGCTGCCTGGTATAGGATTCATGCTTCTGATGCTAATTTTGAAGGCCTTTCTAGACGCTAATGCATGTCCTTTAAGGAGGATGAGGTGTCTTTAAGATGTAGTAGCCAATTCATTGATCTTCAACACTACCTTCACACACACACTCTCTCTCTCTCTCTCTCTCACTCTCTCTCTCTCTCTCTCTCACACACACACACACACACACACACATTCTAGAAAGATGGTCAGCTACCAGGAATATATCTCTTCACTAAGACAGCAATTATACTGGTAGGAATATATGTCTAGTATAATTATTTTGGAACCTGGAAGTCTGTTGAAGAATTTCAGCAATCTGCAGAAATCCTGGACAATCAAGTGTAGCTTATTTTGGCCAATTTAAACTCTTACCCTAGTACCAACTACTCATTTCCCACCCCTGGTCCTATGTAAGGTAGCTGTCAGTCTGCTCCTGGAAAAACTGCAGATTCCAGCTGAGAGCCAAGACAGTAAAAAGAACCCCATTCTAAATGTGGGGATCTAGGCTCTGATTATTGATTACTGCTTCTAATCAAAGAAATGCAAAGTCTATGGCCATGGCAGCATGTCTTCCCACTGCTGAAAGTACCTCCTCTTCCAGCTCCAGAAACTCTCAGGGAATTTCACTGGCCAGTACTATTTCCCTCCCAGCTTCTCTTCTCTGCTCAACTTTAAGAGCCAAACATTAAAAACTCGGCTATTCAAAAGCAATTGCACATTTAAGAAAAATTAGCAAATATGCAGAGGGAAAGGTATACACTCAGAAGAGACCTGAGAATGTCTAAGTTTGTACGTCAGGGTGATCTCTGACACAGAGACAGCCTAGACCAAGAAAAACAGAAATGATAACAAAACCAATAACTACTGGAGAAGGAAGAATCTGATTTCCATTGTTGCCACATTATCAGATTCAAATGTCCAGTTTTCAATAACAAAGTCACAAAGGATATTAAGAAATAAGAAAGTATGCCCCATGCAAAGAAAAAAATCAACAGAATCTGTCCCTGAAAAAGACAGATTACACAAAGGCTTTAAAATGATTGTGTTACAGACACCCAAAACAAGCTGGCGTACAATGTAGAGGTCAAGAAAACAATGCATGAATAAAGAGACAGAAACTCTAAAGGAGAGAGGGAATAAAAGAGGTAGGGAGGGTGAGGAAAAAAAGGAGGACAGAGAAGGAGAAAGAAAAGCAGAAATAACAGGAGAAAGGGAGAGAAGAAAAGGAAAAGGGAGCAAAGGGGAGAGAAAAGATGAATTCTGAAGCTAAAAGCACAATAATCAAAAATAAACAGCAAGCCTCAGGATAAACAATGACGTTATCATTTTCAAGGAACAAAATTGGATTATGAGGGTACTAACCTCAATCCATGGATGAATGGACCATTAGGAGGTGGGACCTAGTTGAAGGAAGGATGTCAAAGAAGATAGGCCTGGGAAAGGTACATGCTGCTACCAGTCTCTTCCTCTCACTCTGGCTCTTCTCTTGCTCTCTGTTTTCCAGACGCTATGAGTGGGGCAGCTTTCCTCTGACACACCCTTCCGCCATGACACGCCAGAGACCGCAGACTAAGGCCTCTGCAACTGTGACGCAAAATAAACCCTTCCTCCCTTAAGTTGTATATGTCGGGTATTTTGTCCCAGCAAGGGAAAACCAAAATTATGAATATTTTCTTTAAATATAAATAGATTAAACTCTTCAACCAAAAGTACACAAAGTAGCCAAACAGATAGACAACCACATGCGGTCTACAGGAGACTCACTTTACATCCAAAGACACAAGTAGATTAAAAGGATAGGGAAAAAGAGTCCATGCAAATAGCAACCAAAAGAAAGCAAAAACAATGTAGACTTTAAATAAATAATTTTACGGGAGACAAAGAAGGATATTATTTAGTAATAAACAGTCAACACAACAAGAAGATGCAACAATGATAATCGTTTAGGTATCTAATAACATTATCAAAATATATGAATCAAAACCTGACAAAATGACTGGCACAACAGTCTTTATTTATCTTACAACGCACTCATCTACACTGCTTTATTTCAGCCTTGGGTTACAGAATGTGTGCCCTGAACAACATCCTTAAGCCCATCTTAGCAAAAATATTAATTTTACACTAGAAAACTAATGGTCACAAAATAAAGGATTTTATCAGTTTAATTTCCACACAGAGGCAAAGATGGAATGAGGCATAAGTCAGTTAGATTCTTGCACCTGAGCTCTTCCTGCTGTACCTCTGGGCTTTGCTGGTGATGGTAAAGTGCACTTGTGGAAGAATTATCTTTGATACTAGAGGACACTTCACATGGTTTGTTCAAATCCATTGAAATGGAATCATTCTATTTCTTCTGCTTTGGCCTCCACTAAAAATATATGCATCTGGATAAAAGATGGCATAATATAAAGAACACTGCATCTAATGCATCACATCACACAGGAAGTAAAGGAAGTTGAAAGCAGCCAACTAGGAAATACTGAAAAATCAAAAAGTAGCTGCTAGTCAAGGGTAAATCCTGTTACCAGGTCTACAAGGAGTTTTTCTCTTGAGACAAGCAGATCATTCTGCAGTTCAATATAGCAACCTGCACAGCACTGCTCATTCCCCAACTCCCTCCAAAAAAAAAAAAAAATTCAATGCAGCCAATTGTTGAAATACCTGAATAACTGGTTATACAACCACAATCAGAGATCTGTCAGAGGCCCTAAGGAGAACAAAAACATGAAAACCACAGATTTCTCATTTGGTGTTTTTATAAGGGATCAAAGTAAACAATCAGTGAAAGTGACCCACTGAGAAAGAAATACAAACAGCCTAAGGGTGTGAATGACAGAAAAAACTCTCTTTATAACAGCAGCAGTAAATCCTACTAACATGGATCTTGAGGAGGCCCAACAGGGTTGTCAGTTCTATGCACTAACTCAGGTTCAGGTTGCCACTTTAAATCCTTTCAATACATAGGAGAAGGTGCCCTGTCACTAACATGACCAGGTCAGAACCCAGGCACAGACCACTGAGAAGCATCTGTCAACGTCCAAGTCTCTAAGATAAAAAGACTGTGGAGCACATCTCTGAGCTGGGTGAGCTTCCGTGCAAAATCATTCAAGCAGAACTCTTGCTCCCAGCCTTTCTTCTCTGTGACCTCAGCATACAGAACAGCGGAGCCCCTCGGTAATCATGAGTTAACACAGTTGAGGGCCAAAAAGAACTAGCTCTTCTGATCACTCAAAATTATTTCTGGCACAGTGGCAGCAAAGAGAAACAACTTCAGGATCCAATGAATTTGAATCCGAACTGAGCTTACCAGCCGTGAGACCTCAGGCGGATGCCTTAATCTCTGAGCACCTGCCTCCTTCACCTGCCAGTGGTGGTACCGTGCACCTGCCGGGCCATGCATGGGCTGAGTGACTGTGAATGCGTGTGGGGTTTCTACATACTTACAGAAAACAGTCAGAAAACAGTCAACATCATCATTCCCCTACCCACTCTTCCTGGCTCCACACCCATCTGCAGCAGCAGGCCAGACTCCTAACTCCAGGACCCCTCACTTAGAAACACTCGTAAGAGGCAGAAAATAAAAATGTCCTCTGCTACAGTTCTGTCTGTCTTCATTTACTGGCCTGAGGTCTAAAGGAAGACAGCACTCATCTGGATGTTTGTTTTCCTAAAGAGAAGAGAAAAAGATGAAAAAGTAAGTCTGCACGCTGCCCTGAGCGGTACGGAAAGGAAGCGCCAGCCCGCCCAGCGTAGCGGCCACTTCTCCACGGTAGATCTGCTGCACGCTGTTTGCACTGTTTTGATAGGTGGCAAAAACCTAGCAATTTGCGATTCAAGCATCCTCTTTTGAAAACTCAAAATCCTTTGTTAAGCTTAGGGCTATGCTCACATTATACATTATACATCCACTTAGGCAAAATGCCGTCCTTAGACGGTAATAGGACAAACCCAAGACATGGCAGAATGTCACAGAGCACTTGCTTAGGGTAGAACGGGGCACAGGAGGGGAATAAAAAGGGCAGTGACAAGTAAGAAATCTAGGGTGCTGAAATTCTGATAGAAGACTAGAAACAGAAAAGAGTTCACTAAAAAAATCTGCATGGAAGATGGCTGCTAGGGGTGTAGGTAAGTTATTTGCCCCTTTTCACTCATGTATGTTAGTTTCTTCTCCCACAAACCAGAATGCAGTCTCCTATCTTTATTACCAAAGAGAAATTTTAACATGAATCAGTGGAGATTTGGGGTGCCAACCAGGAATTTTAACTTCATTTGCCCACTATGTTTTTGCAGGGAAATGAGTATTAAGTTTATACAAATCATTTCCATGCCCCTCTAAAACTGAAACCACATCTGTCTTGTTTCAAATGGCTAATTCTTTCATTAAGCTTATAAATGAACAGATCCATAACTGAATAAATAAAGCAGACACCTTCCTGATCAGTCAGTATAAGCAGCAGTCTGAACAGTCTCTCTGCCTGAACTGAGTTCACTTTTCTCTTCTTTCTAAGCATCAGCACCAGCTGACATTGCAATCCATCTTCTGTCTTTGCCTCTCGAACATTTTCCATGACGATACAAACTGATTTTTGCATTGCTGCAGTCCTCACATGAAAGACTGGCAGACTGGAATTGCCCAGCAAATACCGGCAAAGTGAGTGAATGACCAAGCTGAACAGGAAATGCTTTCCTAAGATCTCCGAAATTAAATGCTAAACTTTAAAGAGCAGTCCTCTGGTTCCCACCCTCGTTCAGATCTATACTTTTTGTTTTGTTCCACAAGAACTTGAGACTTTCTGGGCTTGTGATCGTTCCCTCGCAAACAAAGCATTGATCACTCTACAACACTAGTGATCTCATCATGTCGTGATATTGGTTTACTATAACTGGCTCCACTTCCCCCCTGGAATTTTTTTTCCTCATAAAATGGCAAGCCTTCAGAGAGCTTTCACCTGCATGAAAAATAGAAAAGTCCACACATACATGTCCTTGTTCTTCTCCCTCATACCCTAAACTCTTTGTCTTCTCTCTTTGAAAGACTTCTGAAGCCAAATCATATAGACAGAAGTGTAAGATCCCCACTCTTTTTGTATAGAAACAAAAAGATATTTACAAAAATGGTAGCAGAAATGCCTATTTCACATATAAATGTCTGGAAATCATTTTCCCTTTAACTGTCTACTTCTAATCTTATAGTAGTCTCCTTCATTTGAACCCTGATAACCCACCCCCAGTGCTATCATTATCCTTTTAATTATAAAAAGGCTGTGACTATTAAATCAATGACAAAGGTAGGTGATAGTCTTCTCTGAATAACAGATTCACTGCTTATACTTACTGTTATAAGATGATAAGTCATTTCTCTAGTAGGAAAGAAAAAAACACGTTAAATGTTTGATCATCGTAAGCCAGGTGCTGTGGCACACACCTGTAATCCCAGCACTCTGGAAGGCTGAGGCAGGAGAATCCCAAGTTAGAGCCCAGCCTGCCTAACTTAGCAATTTAGCAAGAGCCTGTCTCAAAATGAAAAATAAAAAAGATCTGGGCATATAGCACTGTGGGAAGTCCCTGAGTTTAATCCCCATAACTACAATGAAAAACAAATTTGGTAATTCTCAAACTAAATCAGGGCATCAATAGTCAAAGCTCAGCTGCTTATAAACAGAACTTAAAAGCCTGACAGTAATGACTACTTTGTATTCAGTCACTCTGCTGCCTCGTGAACACAACTGAGTAAAATAAAATAAGCTTCATCATATAATGCTGATCTCATTATAAAAATTTAAAACTTAAAAGGAAAAATCAGTGACAAATGAATTACACAGTTATATAACTTGGCAGTAAACATTGAAGGAGACAATGTAATTCTTCATCTGGACATAATTAAGTATAACATAGTCTAAGATCTTTAACACAATGCACAATTAATATTTTCACGTATATCTAAATGGATAAGAGCTCATTTTGAATTGGACCAAGTACATTAAAGGTTACTTGTAAGGTTTCAGAACATTTCCTTACGTAACTCAAAATGTTCCCTTATGTAATTAATCAAATCTGTCTTCATTATTAGAGAACTAAGGACAATACAGTGTAGGGATAAAAAACAGTTTTAGAAAATCCACACTTCATTCAGAATTCGTGTGAATAAATATGCCATACATAAAATCTCCAAGACCAATGTAATTCTTTCTGCTATGATTCCTAGTCCCAAAAATTCTTACTGCTTATAAAACAAGAACCTTCCTTTTAGGCATGACCCATTGTGTTTTACTGACAGATGTGCAAAATCAAAAGTCTGTATAAAAAACATGTGGCTACATTTTTCCGTTAGAATGAAATCCAAACTAAATCATACTGGCAGTAAGTCGCTCGAATGAACACTGGAAGGGAGTGTTTGTAACACAAAGCAAGCTAAGTAATCAATAACCTCCTAGTGGAAACTTAAGACAGGAAGTCCAACCAAAATCCCTAGACTTGCTACACCCAAGCCAAGAAGCAATGCTTTAAAATACTTTGCTAGTTCAAACCTTAGCTCATTTGGCTCAAATATCACCTGAGAAGTTGCTGTCTAGTATTGACTGACACAAAATGATTACTTTAGCTACAACTCTAGAAATTCAGTTTAGGTTACTGATATAATTCTAATATATATATAATTTTTTTCAATTAATTATACTTTATATGTTTAATTAGTGAAATTTTTAAATTAGCTCCTATTCTAAAGTATCTCCTATTCTTTCAAGTAGATATCTTTATTCTTCCTTTAAAGGTAAGCAAATAGAACCCTAAATAATTTGAGTAATGTTGCTAAGGTCATTTGATAAGAAACTGTTTTAAAACTAGGGTTATTTGAGTCTAGGAACAATAGCATTTCTACTATCTCAACTTTTCAGCTTTTCTCACATCTGACTGACACCTAATTATGTGTCAGTTCTGTAATTAGGCTGGTTATAATACCACATTTACTAAAACAACAGACCAGCCAGTCAAATCTTAATAAAATGTCCTCCCTTCCATTATTCATTTTTAATATTTTTATTAAAAATACACCAAAGCCAAATTAAACTCATTTTCAGCCAGAATAAACTACAAATGGCAATAGGCCAATAAACTATAATTAACATTTCCTATTTGGAGTGTAACTTTTACAGAGTAATAACTCTGGGGAAAAAAGAAAGGAGAAGAAGAGGATTTCAGTTTGACTGGGGCCACTTCTCAAGAACTGGGATGGTTTTAGGTTGGGAATCTCTAAGAAGAGGTGCTCTGACTCACAAAGAGTATCTTAACACATTATGTCTAGAAGATTTTATACTATATACAATTCACTTCAACTCTCACTAAATATTTCCATTTGGCAGCTTCATAGCATAAAATCGGTTTTGGACTTCAGTAAAGATAGTAAAATTTTACCAGTTTGGATTATGTTTCTACTCTTCTCTGAGAATTTCTTCTGAACAGCTGTAGTATAGTTCAAGGGTGTGTTTTCAATGATCCCGCAAGTTAGGAAAAATCCATACTTGGCAGAAGAGAACTGGTTTAAGAATCAAAAATTAAAGAATATATTTATTCCACACTATATGAAGGTCCCCTTCAGTGTGCTTTCAGTATCATTCTTTTGTGCTTTAACTAATAAAGCAAGTATAAAGTTTTACCCATATTGCCTTTCAAGGGACTAAAGTAAAAAAGTTATCATACATGCAAGTATTTGAAGAGTAGAATTAGGAAATATAATGCCTCATCAGTATAACTGAAAATAAATTATCTTAGTTTTCAGTTCTATTGTCTGTTTGTAATCTAAGAAACATAATAAAAAACTGTCAGGTTTTTGTTTGGTTGTTCAATTGGTTGGTTGTTTGTTTTTTCTTTTACTTTATTTTTTGGCTCTCACATGATAATGTGAACTTTTTTATTCTTTTTATTCTTCTGATGTTGTGTTACTCTAACTTTACTATCTTATTCTATTGTTAATGTATTAAGCTCCTTCTATAGTTCAGGAAAAATTTCTTACAAGGGTAGGGATGAAACCCCGAGCTTCAAGCATGCCAGGCAAACATCCACCACCCAGCCACGCCCAGCTCTGCAAGATGTGTAGTGCAAATAGCAGCCAATGAAAGTATAATAATGGCAGCAAAGTTTCACTAAATAATTATATTTGCTGCTGCAGTGACTGCCAGAAAGACAGTACCCATGCTATAACAAAGTACAGGAGAACGGTGACCCAGTCTAAGAGAAGGGGCAAAGTTCCCTTGACAGAATAATGTTCATGGATATAACCTCTCCTTAAATTTTTACAAAATCCGTGGTTTCTATTCCTTGGTGTCTTGCTATGTTCTTGCTCTCTGTCCTTCAATCCTATTTTTATGCTACTGAAATCGTTTTCATTTTTCTGACATATTTAATTTTACTTTAAATGTATTTCCCATTTTTCTCCAAATCTTTCACTCCACCTAGTTTTAAAAACAGACTTTAGACTTAAAGCACCTATTTGGCTTTTATCACCAAACACTGAAAACTAGGTGTGCCCCAAGAGTATTTTTGTCTCCTCTAGTCACAAAGTGACTTATAACAACTGAAGAGAAACAGAGGAAGGCACAGTGATGGACAGTGGAGTAGCAAGCAAAACACATAGCAAAGAAAATGTGACCTTCCTCTTGTTTTGGCTAAAATTTTCAAGGCTTCATGGAATATTCTACAATCTTACTGTTTTTTGTGTGTGGGTATTGTGTACAATCTGTAGAAATTTAGAATTATGTCCTGACATACACGATTTTCTCCAACAAACATCAGTAAAATGCATAGTTTTTCAGAGAATTTAAAATACAATAACATGATCTCAAAAATCACAAGAGAGTAACAGCAATTTTAGCTACTTGTAGGAAATACGGCTTCAAAGAACAGCTAAAATAACTTTGAGGTAACAATTAAATTGAATGGAGTGAAAACATTTTTTTTTCTGTAAAACATGACTCTTAAAATCTAAGTATATGGTATCGAGAGCAAAAGAGGGCGGGGGATTTAGCTCAGCAGCATAAGTACCTGCCTGGAAAGCGCAGAATCAGGAGTTCAATCCTCGGTACCACAAAAAAGCAAATATTTACTTTGTAAATTAAGTAAGACAATTTAATAACATTAACTGGGAACTGTTTTCCAAGGGTGGGCAATGACCGGTCATTTGCGAATCCAGCTAGTAATATGTTAACATTCCTGTCAATGTAACTTGGTCTGAAGCTACCTTTCTGATGCATCCAAAGAAAATACTATACAGGCCAAGTTTTACTCCAACATCCAAACTGTAGAACCTACACTTAGGATTTTAGAGTTTTCTCAATTATAACATCTTCCTGTTTAAAGGTGAACACTGCCCTTAAAAAGAAGAAACATCCCATTTCAAGGACCTTGAATGTAACACATCACTCGCCCAGTGGTCTGAGGTGAATACCCAACCTCCCACACAGACTCTCAGAACTCACAAAGAAAACCAAGCATGAGCTCACTTTATCCTCAGTGTATTGTTACTTTTGTACTTAACAGGCTCAGAATAGCCATCCAAATACCTGCTGCTACTCAGGAAGTGTGAGTATGATGGTAAGTGAAAGAGAAGTCATCAAAGTGAATCATTTTGGCTTTGGTTTTGTTTTTAGTTGAGGAGAGGTAATTTTCTTTTTTTTAAATAAGCTTTCAGGTTTAAGGTGTGATTAAAAACTACAGTGACTGCTTGAATTTTTTAAAAAAATTATTACAGTAAAAGACACATTATCATTAATCGCCCTCAAAATGCTCCCCCATGCTACTGACACATTTCTCCATCCTTCTTATCATGGTCTTTGTTTCTTTACCCCACCCTCCATCTCTTTGTCCTCTTCCCATTTGCAAAAGACCTGTCTCCTTGCTATCCATTATCTCTTTTATTTTGCCCTTTAAATTATTTAGCTTCTGAGTTTCTCACATAAGAGAGATCATGTGGTTTTTAAGCTTATGTGTTTGATTTAGTTCCCTTAACGTTATTGTCTCAAAGTATACCCACTTTCTTACAAATGACTCAGATTTACTCTTTTTATGGCAGAGTAGTGTGTAATCATTTCAAAGATGAGTTTGATAAAAAGGAACCCAAGAACCAGAGACTGAGGTAGAAAGGGCAAGGAAAAATGAACTACGACAGAAAACAGCACAGGCCTACCAGATTTCTCAGTGAATTCTCACCTAGTTTCCTGGAGAATACTTTTGAATTGTTTTTAGGTCTCATTCTGAAATTATATGTCCACATAAATTTTTCCTTAGCTACATCTTTAATGAATTAAGAAATTAGGGTGTCTTCTTTATATCTGTAACCAGCTTCTGTATTTCTGGGACTCAAATCATATATCCAAACATCTAACTATAAAAACATACATAAAACTACATTATATATGACATTGTTATATATATATATATATATATATATATATATATATATATATATGCTATTATCCATCAGCCAGGAAAAATTTACAGGGCACACGACACTAACAAACAAAATGCAAGTGAGCTAAGTGCCAAAGAATTGCACGCTCAATTGCATAATGAACATAATGTAAGCATCACAAGGGCGGATGACTGTTCTTGTCTTATTCCCGTTGTAATTATCTCTAGCCTCCAACATAACAGAATAGGCACTGAATAAACATCTGCTGAGTGAATAAGTTTTAAAAATGCTGCAAATGAGGAAATCAAACTGGTTATGGTTGTTTTAGTTGTCCGTGTTGCCATTTGCCATGTGTCTGTGCTGCTTTTTGGCAATGGCAGGAAATACTAAATACCACTTACCTGGCTAAACTCCAGATTACCTATCAGCACAATTTGTACTAGTCATATGCTTTCTTAAGAAAAAATATCTGTTAACTTCTAAACATCTGGGATACAAAATTAATCACTGATAATTAAGACTTATATGATATTAAAGAATCTTATTATGGCAATAATGGTGAATGAACCAAGAGCCAGATGTACACTAGGCAAGCACTCTATCACTCAGCTTCTCTTTTTTTGCATTTGAGACACAACCTTGCTAAACTGCCTACTCTGTCGTTGAACTTGTGACCTCCTATCTCAGACTCCCAAGTACTACAAATGGGATCACAAGCATGCATTCCCATACCTGGCTAGAAGTTACCTTTTACCATAAAGAAGTAGCTTTGTGTTCAATACTTTTAATTCATAAAAATGTATAACTGTGCATATCCCAAAATTAAAATGAATAAAAGTGCTATTACTCAACCTTGTTACACGGTCACTCCGACAATTCACATGACAAAGATACAGTGATATAAAAATCTAACCATGGAATTTAGAAACTACAGTGCCAATGTTTCAGCTGATACCTCATACTGCCTTTTAAAGATCTAACATATCTTTCTCCATCAGTTTCCTACTGAGATGAGAGACAGCACATTTTATACACAAAGTAGTCAAAATTTTTGTTTCACAACTGGCTATGCATTAGAACCTCACACACACTATGTGGTTGCTTTTATTCATCAGGTCTATGAAAAAACTCTTACTTAACTTTCCATCAGCAAGTGTCTCCCCATATCTTCCCTATCTGACACACCTCACTGGGTCCATGATATCACAAAGATAGGAGAAACTGTTATGCATTTTATATGCTCAGATCCAACTGGAAAAAATAAGATCTAAGGGAGAAATGATAAAGCACAGTGAAACACAACGTCAGACACATAAACTTCACACGTGCAGAAGAAAGACAGATGACACGGGTCAGTGGGGCTGGGGACAGTGAAGAAGGCAGAGATGGGCAGGGACTGCTAGTATTTGAGGCTTATAGGATGAACAAGATTTAGACAGACAAAAGGCAGAGAACAAACCTCAATGTGATTAAGGGAGAATTGTGTGGCAGAGGTAGAAGGTGACTCAACCACATCATTAGGGAAGAAAGAAAGAATAAGAAACACATTGTGGAGGGTTCTGAGCTGCTCTTTGTCTTTTGAATAGGATTTGGGGTTGCTTTGTTTCATAGACCAGAACAGGCCACCTGAGAACATGAACTGATGCTTGTGTGTCACGTTGCTTGTGAAACCCAAAACACAGCAGACCCTCAACCCTAGCAAAATCACCTCCACTTGATTTTGGCCTCTCTCACCCACAGCTCCACCTGCAGAATGTGTCCTAATAACTGCTGCCCACTTAAAAGCTTCCAATCTAAATGGGCCACAATATTCCATCGCTTAGGTTCTCTTAAACACTCATTCTACTACATGTGTTCTTCAATCAGGCAGACACTTCAATCTTGAGATGCTCACACTGTCCATAAATGCCATCCTGCTAATTAACCTCTAATGGAGGAGACAGACCTTAGCAAAGAAGGTAAATAAAAACATAACTTAAAATTGTGAGTGTGCTCTAAGGAAAACAGAAGAATTACCGGGAAGACCCATTTACATAGTGTGTCAGAGTAAAGTTCATTGAGAAGTGACATTTAAGATAAAACTTGGTGGAGGAAACATACCTGACCATGGGGAGAACAAAGACTAGAATGATCCCGCCAGAGGAGACACCAAATGTCCTTGGTGCAAAGCCTCTGGGGAGAAAGATCCTGGCCTCAGTCAGGCACAGAAAGGCAGACAATTTAGCAGGAACACAGTGGGGCAAGGGACAGACTAGAAGGGAGCGCCGCTGGACCAAGTGGTAGGAGCCACTTACACACAATTTCTTGAGCTATGATAAAGACTTTGGAATTCATGTAGTTTACAAAGGGACTTCACGGGATGGCTTTAAGTAGGAAGGAAGGTAATGTGACTAAACCCATGTGGTCAAAAGATGACCATGGCTGTGGCATCAATAAATGTTAAGAGCACAGAATGGGCACAGAGGCATCTCCATGGAGGTCTCTAGCATTGCTTAGTACAGAGCCTGGCACATAGTAAATGCCCTCAAAATAGATGATGAAATTAATGAATCAGTCAAAAACTCTAGAACCTAAAATTGGCTGCCACCCATTAGTTTTAGAGTGATTAATCTAGCAACATGTTTTAGATTAGAGTGAATCTGAATATCTGAATCACTGGAAAACATTCTACACCTGATTATGCTTCCTAAAAGTTAGAAATTAAAATGTGTAGGCTTGCCATATGCCAAAACAGCACACAAAATATGGATCTTATTTATTCAAAAAGGGTTAAATTGCTCAACGTAAGCTGTTCCTCAAATTTAATGAGGGTTATTTGTTTGTTTACCTTCTGGCTGGCCAAGTGTGTTTGTGCATGCATTTTATTTCCACGTGTGTGTGTGTGTGTGTGTGTGTGTGCTTGTGTATGTGTGTATGCAATGTACATGCTCAGAGATGCTGAAGACTGATGGTCAATCAAGAAAACACCCATGCTGAAACCATTAAGAGCTGGGAAGAGAGCCAGCTTGCAATCACTATAGGAACTGCTTGAGCAAAATTCCTTGTTGCCACTTCGATAATGAGCGTTGCTCAAAGGGTACCACTTTGCATAGTTTAGTCCTCTCCAATGCAAAAGATATCTCTTCTGAAATCAGTCTGAATTGTTTTTAAAAGGAGTGTCAATAAAATTAGGCCAAATCTATTCAATGATTACAAGAACAATAAAAATAATACAGCCCTTATGCTGTAAACTCATCTTTGGAGATAGGCTAGGAGAGATTCGACTCTGAACTTTATCTTCACTGCATCATTTTCCATTGAGTCCTCATGGAATCATATAATAAAGAAATGAGTGATGAACAATGAAATTATTTCTAGTGATTTTCCTCAGAAATACTGAAGAGAATAAAGTTTATCTTTTATGAAGTTCATATTTTTTAAAAAGCAAAATTCGAGATGATTTAGCAAACATTCACATTCCTTTGCTTTGCAAATGTCTTCTTGGAACAACGAAACTTAAGACACAGTAATACCAATATATTATTCCAGTTCCTATGGAAACATGCATTCTACTTACTGAGGCCAATCGATACGGACACAGTGCAAGGCAAACACACTTAAGGAAAAAATCATGTAATTTATATCTCTAGCAAAATGTGCTCTTAGCCAACAAAAATAATAGCTAAAAGGCTCCCAAAAGTCACTGTTGAATGTGTTCTGAAGTTACCAGCCACTAGTACCATTAAATAAACAAAAGCAAAAACACAGTCCTACATTTTAGAATCTTACATTTGGAATATGGTGTGTGCAAACAAGCATTGACTACAGAAAGATGAAGGCAGAGAACAAACTGAAGTCTAATTTAAAAACAACTATTTACATACATGGAACACGGCCTTGTTCAATAAATCTCCATATTTGAAATTGAATAGGCATCTCATAAATTAGGTCATATAAATAAGAGCACATGCAGTAGTTTCTACAATGTTGTTAAAAGTTATGAAGAATCTGAGACCTTCAGGGAGAAAATTAGATAAACATGTAAATATGTTAAAATCAATCAGCAAATGTTTGCTGAGATTCTACTGTGTACTAAGATCTATGATATAAGGCTTCCAAAACAAAATCTGAATTTTAATCCATTTTTGATTAAAAAATTTTTGTGCATTTCTATTGTATCACGTACTAAGATAACCATCAGGAGACATAAAATAGATAGCATGCCATTCCAGTAAAACTGAGACTGTTCACAATATAATTTATGGGCAACACATGCTACTGAAGTGGCAATACAAGATAAGATGAAAAATTGGCCAAATGAACAGTGCAGACATGTGTGCTAAGAGTTTTCAGAAGAGAGATCAATCAGGCTTAGCTAGTAGAAGTTTTTCACAAAGTAGGAGGAAACCGCCTTGGGGTTGAACAATAGAGAAAAAGTAGAGAAGTGAATGCCACTGATAAAAGTTATAGCATAGAGATTCACAAGACTAGTCAGGGACTTCAGTAAGATCCAGGTAAGAGTTTTTGATGGGAGAGGAAATAATGATAGAGAGAATGGATGCAGCCAGAACAAGAAAGGTCTACTAATGGGAAATGCTCACTAAGGAGTTTTGCTTTGGAGTGATAAAAATGTCTTGCAACTAGAGTGAGATCATCTGAGTTTCACCTCAGTAAATAAATTTTAATGCTGATGACCTGATGCTGATGACTGTTGTGAACTATGAAGTATTGTAAATATTCTAAACATCTAACTAAATAGAAATTGCACGTTGGAAAACAAAGATACAAGATAAAACTATACATCTTCTAAATACAGGAGAATAATGACATAGAAATAAGTTCATAGTATAATAGATTTTTAGAAAAAAGCAAGTCTCAAAATAGCTTACTATATTAAATCTATAATTTTTAAAAAGGCAGAGATTATGTAGTCCAACATGTCAAGAAGAGTGTTAAAAGTGTTATCTCTGAGTACTGGGATCATGAGTGGTTTACATTTTCTTCTTTGGCATTATTTTTCATTCCAAACATAAAAAAGTTATTTTAAGATGACTATTATTAGGAATGTGTTTTCATGTAAAATATAGAATTTTATTCAGAATAGACTCCTAGCAAATAAAAAATTTAGCAAGATGATTCATGTTATTCTGCATGAGCCCAGGCATAAGGTAACAGATTCACACACAATATGCTACTTTTACATAGCAACTTAAAACATTTGCTAGAATTAAAATGGGTTTTAGGTGAATAGCTTAACCCAAAGCACATGAAAATGTTCAGTGACTTTCATTTGGGTTTTTTTCCCTTTAAAAATGACATTTATTTTCAACTGTGCCCCAGAGAAACAGCAAGAAATCAAGCTTGTTTCTAATCATTTTTCTGCTTTTACGATCCTATCAAACAGCAACAACTTTCCTGCAGTGTATGGTCTTTCTCTTTTATTTTGATCTACACTATTTGTTTATCTTTAAAGGTTTGCCAGTGGGAGTGTGCTCCCTCTGAAAAAATGAAGCTCACTATCATCACACACTTCCTCCTATCCCTATCCTTAATAATCCTCCTTGGGGGCGGTAAACTTATGGCATTACAATCAGGAGCTCCAGCTGATTTTCACTTCTCGTAGTATTACCAGGGTGGGGCAAAAATAAAGGCAATCAAGTGAAACCCTTGGTTCAGATTTGCTCCATATTTCATGAAATCCATCAAACAAATGCCAAGATTATATTTCACAGTAAGATGAGCAAAAGCACACCTCTTCACCTGCAGCCCCTTTCCAAGCACATTCACGGATGCCAAAATCAGAACCTACGGCTCGGGAGCTACACACAGTTGCATCTTGTTTTGAGTTTTTGTTTGCAAACTGTCAGTAAGATCAGAATAAATTGCATGATATGCAGTACAATATGTATATTCTTGAGCATATCTCAATGTATCCACCAAAAAATATTCATAGCTGCAGGTGTACAAAAAAAAGGCAGAATTATGGCTTGATTTGCCTTGATAAGCATGGCAATTTTCAGTACACTTTTCATAAAGTGCTAATCAATTTCAGCTCAAAATAGATTGAAACACCCAACAGATTGCTGCCATAGTCCACAAATGTTTGTCATTTGGAAGCTGTTGCAATAATATCAATTCTGAGGAGTGAAACTGCAACTGAACTATACCTTGTAAAAATTCCTCTCATTTGCCTTGTAATAGCCCCTGAAGAAATGTCAAGATTTTTGAAATCACATATGCTTGAAATTTCCATCTTTTCCTATTACATCAAAAATTTCCACTTGTATGTAGTGATATTATAAACCTATTGTAAATATGGTTATAAATAGCTTATACTTAGGACTCAGTGTAATAATGATGTTAAGGAATCAGAGATCACATCCGTACTGTTTAATATTCCTCTAAAATATAGACTTTAGCTCTACCATATACTACTTGTAATTGAATCATCACAGATCTCCACAAAAGAAATTTTCTTCTGTCAATATATTTAACCATTATACGTAGTGTCACTTTTTGAAAATGTTTTGTCAATATTCTACTCTTTCCATTATTGCTATTTCACAAACACTTAGAGGTGCTAATATTCATACTAAAGCACCTTTTTGATTAGCAGTGCTCTGCCATATGAATCACTCGTCTGCCTGGGATGTCTTGCCAAACACTAATGCCAAAACTTCACTGAGGACTGTCATCCTCCTACACGGGGAGCCTCTGCTCAAAACTGAGCATAGGCTTTCCCTTTTGTATGTGTGAGCAACAATTGGTAATGACATTTAGATTTGAGTATGGGATCCTCTCCATGGAAAGTAGGAAATTAAATGAGAATAGATAACATTTCAAATTTTCACACTTCCTTCTCCTAAACTACAAAAGTGATAATATATTTTTTTTAGGATTAAAAACTACACAATTTGACTTTAGAAAAAAAGAGTACTTAGAAGTTGTGACTTTAAGCAACTTCTGTGATCACCATCTGCCAAAAAATTTATTGCCAAAATGAGAGGCAGTAGAGAGTACTAGACACAGGCTCCGCAGTCACAAAGCCGAGTTCTCATCTTTAATCTACCATTTAGCATTGACCTTGAAAAAGTGGCTTCCCTCTCTAAGTCCCAGTTTCTTCGTCCATAAAGAGGGAAAGTATTAAATCCTGGCACTCTAATGAGATAGTGTATTCAAAGCTCTTTGAAAAGGAGGTACCAGTTAAGAATAAATAATAAATAAATGTTAGCTGCTCTTAGCATCATTGTTTGAAACAGCAGCTCTAGACTAGTAAGCTCAAAGATACATTTTCTTATCCTGTTTCAGTGAACAGTCGGCCAAGTGCTTCTGTCTACATTGCATTCGGAAATTAAGTATATTCTGTATGAAATGAAAACCACATGGCCCAGTTACCATCTACTAATGCAATTAAAATAAGAATGACCAAATGTACATTAAAGAAGTAAAACACTCTTAGAAAGTATGTTCTGGACTCTCTTGCACAAGTAGAAGATTTAGCTTCTTTCAGACCTAAAACAAGAGCAGTAGCAACAAGATTCACTGATAAAAGTTTCCATGATCTTACTCTCCTCACCTACTTATGTGTCTGGAATTGAAGTAGGTAATCAACCCTATCAGTCATTAGATTTTCAGGAGTCATTTAGGAAAATATTTACATGTTCTGAACTTGACAAAATTGAATGTGGTGTTGCTTGAGGAAATTCCGTTTTATTGACCTAACAAAAAATAGAACACATATATTGCAGAAAAATTTTATCAACGCATTTAAAACAGAAGGATAAAAATGTATATTAAACTGTCTTAATCACTAGAATCCAAAGGAAAATGGATGACTACTGTGACTAAAGGTTATTTTAAATCTCCACAATAAATACTATATTTTCCTTTTCCTTCTCTTTTAGAATATTTCTACCTCATAGTTACTATGAAACAAATCAACATACAAAAGAAGTCAACACAGGAGCATATACTAGTGAATTTAAGCTACTAATACACAGTTCCCCTTTGACATCTGATTAGGTTTTATACAGTTAAACTTTTTTCAAAATGCCAAAATATCACCACAAACAGGTCTTGAGATAAACTATCACCATATTCACTTTTCCAAAGATAATTTAAATAAAGGACACACAAGGGCAACAAAATGGGCAAATCTTGCTTTATAAGTGGTTTTGATACTCTTAATATGACTTTTCCAATAAGCGTAAACACTTCCCAAGGACACATTTTTGAAGTTTAGCTAGGTATTTAGTAAAACCTAAGTTCTAGGCCAGGTTACTGATTCAGAAAAACAGCATTCCTTGTCTTACAGCCTAATTTGCAGAAAGAGAGTAAAGCAAATTCACTACATGAATAAAATGCTCTGTATATAACAGATACACCATATGCATTTGTGAATTGATCTGAATAAATAACCTTTAGCATAAGACAACTCTTTGCATACTGAGTTTAAAAGTGCCTTGAACACAAGATGTCTTTCTGCCATTCTTTGTTAGTAGTTACATAAGTAGGGGTAGTAATCACCCTAGAAGTGAGAAAGTTGAAAACTCTGAAAAAGGAGATAAAATATTAGAGATTACACTAACACTAAACTTAATCATATATTTTTCAAAGGTATACTGCTACATATTTTATATGAATTCCAGCATTTATACATAATTATACACAACACAAATATACTGGAAAATATGATCAACTTTGCTTCCACCAATAGTGTGTGTTCAAAAGATCATGAAGACCATACAAATTAGAAAACTATTTTTTCATTCAGGCCAAATTCATATAATTATTTCATATATTATTAAGGTTTATTTGCTACAATCCTAATATTTTCAGAAAATGTAACTGATCTGCATATTACAATATATTTCTGCCCCTTGATAGTATACATAGTAAAAGTTCCAAGTATCCCAAATAGTCAGTCTGTCTTGTAATTATGCATGTTTCGGTCTCAAATCTTCTGTAACATTTAGAAAGGGGAAAAAATTTAAATCAACATTGAAATAACAATTATAGCAATTATTTATAGTGGCAAAGATTTTACTAAGTGATTCTGTACACTGATTTTAGACAAACTACTGAACTTTCCTTGCTTTTCTTACATCCAAAAACTGGGGATAATAATGTCTTTCACAGAGACACATAAAGTCAGGAAATACATAATCCCTAAAGCCCAGATAACAACAACTCTTACCACTGTTAAGGCCCAGGAGTAATATGGAAAAATGTTTATAAAATGATGTTAAATCGGTAAATTAAACCTTTCATATGACATAATAAATAGATAAGTCGATGTTATCTATGCATATGGACAAAGGCTAGTTATCAAAAAAAACACATGAAAATAGGTAATGTACTAAATGAAAAAATGGATATTTTCATTTTTGTTATTGTTGGTAAAATACTGTTTGTGCTGTGCATTTAAAGTGAAAATTATGACAGACTTGACAAAAGAGTAATAAGAATTAATTACTGTGTTAAGTGTTGTTCCCAACAAATGACATGTATAAAGATAAGCAATTTATCAACTCACCAAAGGCAAATGATTGTAGGTTGATTTTATTTATGCAGTGTTGATATGCTTTTAAACATTGTAAGTTTATACTATCATAAGGAAAGGTTTTTAAAGCCTTGGTGGTTTGCTGCTTCAGGGTTTTTTCTTTGTATATTCATAAAAATAATGTTATGGCTTATGTCTAGATGTACCCCAAGCCTCACGCAGTCATGTGGGACAGGATTTGCAGAGGTGGCTGAATCTAGAGTTTGCGACTGATTCTTGGTCCAATGCTGGGATTAAGGATGTGAGTGCTACACCCATCCTAGGGCCTGTAGCCCACATACAATCAATCAATCAATCTCTCTCTCTCTCTCTCTCTCTCTCTCTCTCTCTCTCTTTCTCTCTCTATCTCTCTCACACACACACACACACACACACATTGCTTTTGTTGTCTCCTGAAACCACAAACTGATAATGCCCCTGCCATGTGCCACCCTGCATTGGAGGCAAACAATTATGGAAGGAAACCTCCACAAACTGTGTGGGGTATTTTGTCTCAACAATGAAAGAAAAGTAACTAAGACAAACAGTAACTAGTTGTTGCTCCAAGAAGTTGTTTTAATTAATATAGGATGTCACATTTCCCTAGTTAACACTTTATGTCATCTTCTACAATAGCTACTTCAAAGTCTACACTCCTCAAACTTTCAAATCCATCCATTTTTCCTTCTCTTTTACAGCAAAAATAACAGATGACAGCATTTTGCTGCGTGTGTGCTTGTGTGTGTGTGCATGTGTGTCTGTGTGTGTGCGTGTGTGTGTGTGTGTGTGTGTGTGTGTTTATTCCCAGAGCCCAATTCAGAAGGGTGAAGTGAAGAGGAATGAGGGACACCAACACACATGAAGACTTGTTTGCAGGAGAAGAATGTAACCACAGGAACCCAAATCTTTTATAACAGGCAATAAGTATGCCTGCCATTTGCCTCATAGCTAGAGGGGCAATTCTCAGTATCTATTCATTATCCAAATATCACTGCAAAGATATTGTAGGACAGAGAAAAGTCACTGCCTTATTTTAAGCATGTCAAAATACAGGGGTGCATGGGGAACTGACTCCCTCCATATGATGTAATTTATTTCTCATTTTTGTAAAGGCAAAACTATGGGATTAAAGAATAAGTCAGTGCTAACCAGCCACAATGAGTAAGAGGAATGCTTGACTACAAAGGGCAGCGTGAGGGCATTTTGAGGACTGATGGGACTTTTCCATGTCCTAATTTTGGTGACAGGAATGCAAACCTATCCAAATATTCAATTAATGTAATTATATACCCTCTAAAAATAATTTACTCTAATTTTACTTTTATATCTAAAAATAGCCCAAATGAGAAAAAACAGAACTTCATCAAAATTTAAAATGACATAAACAAGAGATTAAAAGACAGTATCTTAAATGGGTTTACAAAGTAAATACTTGAAAATGTATAAATAGGGAAAAGGTCTAGGATCTAAAACATTTTTTAAAACTCTTAATTCAACCAAGGAAAAAAAGACAAGTCAGCCAAAAAAAACATGAAAAAGGACTGGAACAAACATTTCTTCAAAGACATACAAATAAACAACAAACACATGAAAGATGTTCAACATCATTAGAAATGCAGAGAAGTACCACTTCACAGACACCAGGATAGGATAATTATAAAAACTACAATAGAGAGTAAACAAGTATTGGCAGAAAATAGAGAAACCATAACCCTATTACACTACAGGTGAGAATGTAAAGTGTTGTATCTGCTGTGAAAAAGTTGGGCAGATTCTCAAAAAGAAATTGCATTCCTAATACACCTCTGAAAACAAGAAGTCAAATAAGAACTTGTACACTGACGGTCACAGGAGAACTATTTGCAATCACTGGAAAGGAGAAGCAACCCAAGTGTCCACAGATGAATTTACAGACCACTATCATATAACATGGAAATACTATTCAACTAAGACAAGGAGTTCTGAAACATGCCACAAGACTGATGAGACTTGAAAACATCACGCTAAGTGAAATAAATCAGACATGAAGTGACAAATATTGGGTGTTCCCATTTATATGAAATATCCAAAACAGAAGATTCAGTGGTACAGAAAGAGAGAGATTTTGGGGGTCTGAACAAAGGAATGAATGGGAGCTGCAAAATGAGTACAAAGCTTCTGTTTGCAATATTGAAAAACTTCTTACAATGGATGGTGATGATTGCTGCACCACATGAGGAACACAGGCTTATTTAATGCCACTGAGTTGTACTCAGAATGATTAATATTAACATGTATATTTTACTGCAATATATAAAATTTAATAAAGTACAGTACTCAAAAACTGAAAACCTTTTAAACCCAAATTCTTCTCCAGTTCAAGTTTTCCTACTCTACTCTCCTTCCCATAGTTTAAAAACAAATCCAAAAAGACTGTGTTCATCCATAGCCTCCACTGCGCTCTAACTCTGCAAGCTCCTTCCTCGTGTGGCGCCCAGGGCCTACCCCCTTGACAGGCTCTCCTGAGGGGCTCACCCAGCACCCCGCCGTGCAGGCTCCTCTGATGAGCTCTGACTATGGCCTCATTCCAAGCCACCCTGCTCTCTGGGTTTCTCTTTTTTAGCGTATGTTTGTAATACGTCTTGGGGAATTCACATATATACATCTTGCATTTTGCTCACTGTCACTTCCCCTTCCTCTCTCCGCACTCCTTCCCATCCTCCTCTTTTCCCAGATTCCCTTTCCATTTCTACAGTTACCCTCCCTTTTTCCTAACATCTCTCTTTGATTTTGCTCTTTAAGTTCTTTATATTTTATCTCAGAGAAATCAAAGTGTACTCAACCTCCTGTGTTTTATTAAAAGTACTGAATATCATGGTCTCAGGAGCCAGGCTTTCTTGAAACCCCAACAAAAAACCTGAGCTTTCAAAACTTCCTAAGCTTTTTCTCATTTGGGTATTCACAAATTTTATGGTACTTCACTTCAATTTTGTTTACTTCTTACTCTCCTCTTCCTATTCATGAAACTGACTTTAGACTCCTTAAGATCAAGCCATAACTTACCTATCACCATATGTCAGAACACAGACCAGCCCTTGACATAGCACTAGCCAGTCAATAAATATTTGAATAATAACTATTTCCAGACTGTTACCTCATAACCATAAAAGCAAAGAAGCTATTAAATATATGCTTGGACTTCTGATTAAAAGCACTTAAGTTAGCTTTGAATTATTCTATAAATATTTTATCACTTTTTTAACCAAAAAAAGAGATTAAAACAGGACAGGTTAGGGATAAATGACTTTCCACTGAATATTACCTATTGTTTTCTTTTATATTCCCATTGATTCACAGTCATTTATTATTTTACAAATCTGTCAAAAGCTTAAAGTTTATTCCTAGGTATTTATTCTGTAGAAAGAATATAACCAAAAATAAAAAAGTTTCAGTCAAAATTATTCTAAAAATTCTGTTTGATCCCCAGTTTCTTTTTTGTTGCTGTTGTTGTTGTTAGCTGTAGTAAAATACATGGAACATAAAATTTAGCATCTTAACCATTTTAAGTGTAATATCCAGTAGTGTTAAGTATATTCACTTTATTGGGCAACCAATCTCCAAAGTGTTTCTACCTGGTAAAACTGAAGTGCCAGGCCCATTAATACACAGTTCCCCACATTGTCTCTGACCAGGTTTTGACAACTAGCATGTCATTTTCTGTTTCTGCATGTGACTACACCACATTTCCTCACTTATAAATGGAATCACACAGTACTTGTCTTTTTGACTGACTTCTTTATAATTAGCATATTGCCCTCAAGATTTATCCATGACATAGTGTGTGTCGACTATTCCTTTTTAAGGAAATAAGTTGAATAATCTTCCATTGTGTGTATGTGTGTGTGTGCACATGTATATCTTTTATATACTCATCCATGCACAGAACTTGAGGATTCTACATCTTACCTCCTATGAACACATCTCCAGTTTTTATTAATGACAAAAAATTTAAAATTGATATCCCAACCTTTAAATACAAAGAAGTAAAAGTTTACAGGAAAAGTATTTGGTCATATATATATTTAATGCTTTTTTCTTTATATATTATTTTTATATGAAATTTTATCTTTGCAGTTCACACATTCACTAACAGACATATGTTTAACACAATCCAAACATCATGTCTGTCTGAAAATGAATATTCATTCATTTTATTGACAAAGTAGCTCTTTTTAGCTACATTTAGAAGGAACTTTCTTTGAGGGAAAAGAACTTGCTTACTGATTTCTGAATTAGGTTTGATTGACATATGATAATATACTGTAAGTTATACACGAATAGGTAAGCAACTGCTAGTTCTTTAGGGTTCTACCTAAGGTTTGCCACCTAAATTTGTAAAGTCCAGAGACAGTGCACCCCTAAATTGAGAACAAAGAAAAGCAAACTGAATAAAAGGAGAGTACAATTCACAGTTAGGAAACTTCTGCAATCTGTCTTTACTTGCTGTACTCGAATGCATCATTGTCACCACCTGACCCCGTTAGGTAGCTGATAAGAGGATTTTGAAGGCCAGCAGATTTTATTTTTAACCTTCCCATATGGTTGACCTTCTCATTTCAATGTGAGCATCATTTGCAGAGATAATCATCAAATGGCAGTTCCCACCCTAAAATGTTTGGGTAATTTGGTCAACTCAAAAATGATGCTCAGTTAAAGAACAATATGTGCAGTATGATCTCTTTTTTTCCTTGAGAGTCTGTATGTAAATACATTTTAAAAGATCTGCAAAGCTATAGCTAAAAAAAGTCCAAAGTAATTTACAAATCGTGGAATTAAAAGCACATTTTTAAACTCTATAAAATACTTTGTTATATAATAAGAAAAATTTAAAACACTCTTTGCTCATAAGATTTGCAATCAGTTTTGTTTTATGAGGTAAAATATTATGTGACTATACACCAACTTCAAAACTGAATGAGAAAAATAACATTTAACAAAAAGATGTATGTTGATGACTAATATTTTAAGTCTAATATAAGGAATACTAAATGATCACTCAATGTAACATCAATGTTACTATAGTGTTAAAAAATCAAAAAGGATACAAACTTTTATTTGAAATTTATGGTTCACAATTTAATATCCTCATGAATTATTATAAAGGCACCAAAGATGATTTTTCCATACATAAAATGACCATATATAAAAATAACATAAAATTACTCATTCAGTCACCAAATACTTAATTTTTAAAAATAGTTCTCTTTGTAGGCTTCCTTCCTTAGTCCTGAGAAAATGGAAAGCATAGCTTTATTTAATTCTATGAGATAAACTTTGAATGGGCACTGTCACTCATAAGGCAAGTTTTGGGGTTTTTTTGACATTTTTGGTCCACTCATTCAATGAACACTATTTTTTTTTAACTAAACTGGCTTTTCGTTCATGTTCCTTTGTAAATTCCTTTTTATTTAGTATTGAAGAGCCACACTACGCTCTGATTATAAAATCAAAAAGCAATTTTACGTATTTACCCAGCAATTGTAAAAACTAAAAACTGTGTCATCTGCTAGCAAAACATAAATAAAAACAATGTTTTGCAAGGTTAAGCAGAATTCCCCATCCCTAAGCAGAGGGATTTAAATCAAAATACACCCTTCTGATACCATGGTTGGAGCATGTTGAAAGAAATACCTGCGCTATTAAGAAAATGCTCTTTGGTGACCACAAAACCCCTTCAGGCAGCAGCTGAGCGCAGCTGGCAAGAACTTTTGAAGGTGGAATTAAGTGAGAAAAACATGGAAAGACTCTCCCCCGTCAGATACATTGTTACATAGGAAAACATTTTCTGCAAGTTGTGGCCTTTGGCAAATACAGTTCTTCATTAACATTCTAGAAATCAATGGAATTTTAAGGTAAACCTGGTATACTCAAGTTTAAACTTCTTCTGTGTCCAGGCATTTGTAAAGCTTAGCAATAGCTCTCAAAATTAAAAAGACATGAAACTACAACACAAATGATTTCTATGATCTCTAAATGTAGATACACCCAGACTCACACAGAACATAATAAGCTTTCAGATGAAAGTAACCACTTCCTACTATCTCTCCTAGTCTTTTCCCAGCCAAGGAAAACAAAACCATACATCCACTAAATTCGTGGCATTGTCTTTTATGACATAACAATCTGGAGGAAGGACTCGTCAGTGCGTTCAAATGAACAAGTTTATTTTCAAAGATCATATTTGGGAGAAAGTTCCTAGAAGCATACTCAACTATGTAATAAAAAAACTTACTCTGTGCCTACCACCATCTGCTGACATCCTTGCAGCCAAGTCTCTTCATATAATAAATCAGGCAAGCCAAGAAATGTACGATCTTCAGCAGGACGTGACCACACCCACTCTAAATGTACACTCCGTGAGATAGACTTCCACAGATTTCAAAGCTCTTTTGCAAAGAATGGAAAGGATACTGAACAAACACTTCTGTAATTTTTTCCCTGTGGGTTACATTTAGTGCATCCCAGCATTATCCAGATTGCTATGAGATGATAAAGAAAAAACAGGCACTGTCGTCGTTCTTCCTTCTCTGGTGGTAGGTGCTGTCATTTTAGCACAAATGATTGACATTCGACATGAAGCAGCTTTCTGGAGAGGAACTTGCGCACCTCTCAATGGCACATCTGGTGGCCGCAGATGGTGTGGATTAGCATAATTTTTCCAGCAATATTGTGCCAAAAGTATAACACAAAACCAGACTTATGCCTGATGTCAACTGTTGTTTTTGCCAATATATAGGATCTCGCAGAGATGATTCTAACATTATCAGAGGAAATTTCAGGGGGAAAAACTTAGGGAGCAAATCTGACTGCCCTTAAGGTTAGTAATGAACTAAGTTTTATGGTAACTCACTGCCACTCTTGCTTCCCTTCTTCTTGTTCAAAGATGATCAGGTCTTCCACTAGGGGTGCAAGACACACCTAGGGTGCAATAAGTGTGTGCCCTACATGATGCATGAAGATTTTATCAGTTATCATATATGTCTGTGATGGAGGGTAGATATTCAATAGCAATGCTTCTCTCAAACATCAAACAAGCTATTTGCTAGGGAAGGATCAATAATATGATGGAAAAAGTAGTCACTAATTTATGCAAGAAACAGCATGAGGCTCTCTTACAGATACAATGGTACTTTCCTCAATAATTTAAAATCAAGAAGAAAAAAAAGTCTTGAGTTATTAATACACAATGCATTGACATGAGTCCCTAGTCCGTGAAAGTCTTAAGGCAATGCACAAATATTACAAGTGGAAAAATACAGTAATGCAAGCAAATCCACAGAAAGACATATACTTGTATACAGAATGGCTGGAAAAGCATAATGAAATTGTATGTTAGGAACCCGGAACAAAGGCTGTATTTGAAGTAAGCAAATATGATGAAGAGGAAAAAATTGGACCTAAATAGTATAATTCAAGATTAATAGGACAGAAAATCATAAATAACATTTGTGGAAGTCTGTGATATTGATATAGACAAAAAGTTTGATATAGGAGAGCAACAGAAACAAAATACCACATAGCAATGAAATAGAAAAAAGCAGGCAGGTTATAGAAAGAAAAGAAGTATTGCACAAATCAGAAGTTCAGCCTCTAGGTAAAGCATAATTTATTACTACTGTAACACTAAGTTATTTATAGTGCGCCTTGTTTCAAAGTTCCTGAGATTTTTTATGCATACCCAATCTTATTGCTAAAATCATTTTAAAAGAGTTCATTAAAAAGTATATGATTTTGAATCAGGTGAAAATAACTTGCTCATTAAACCTCAGCAAAACCAGTTCTTTACTATCAGTACTTACAATTCACTACAAAAGCAGGATGGAAACGTAAACTTCTGAAGTATCTATCTTCTCTTATCCTCGGAGTTCTTTCTCTAATATGTGTAAACACACATGTTCCACGTTTGCGTTCTTATTATTAGAGGACCAATAATACTAAAAGTACTAATTTACAATTTAGCAATTACAAATTAGTAATTTTAGTATTATTGGTCCTCTAATCCTTAAATCGTTAGTACAATTTCTTAAACTCATTTTAATTTTATTTCAACTTAAAAATATAAATACTGCTAGCTACTATTACTGAAATGATCATTTTAAAAACAATTACATTTCTGGTCTAAGTTAGAAAGACTACTCCAAAACCAAAATACTGACTAGCTTTGTACTTCCCATGATTTCTATTAGTACTTCTTCATCAGAGACGATTATGAGTATTAGAAATTTTATTGTTTACTCACATTAAAAACCTATATAAAATAACAGGAACATCATTATTTATTTATTCTAGTACTGGGAATTGAACCCAGGTCCTTTGCAGTGAGCAAATTCCTAGCCATTTATTTTCTTAACTTTTTAATTTTTGACACAGAGCCTCAAATTGTGAGGGATGGGCTCCAATTTTCACTCCTCTAATCTCAGTCTTCCAGCGAGATAGGAAGAACTATACCTATTCTTCAAGAAAGACTGTTATTCACATTTTCAACTTTTTTCTAAAGTTTGATCCTTGTCATAGAAATGACAAGGAAGTATATTAAAAAGAGTCATATACAAAAAAGAAAATGACAGCATCATTATTCACTATGTAATTGGATATTTGAAGACAGAGAGGCAATGAAAATACTACGACCCAAATGGCTATTTTCTTCTTGATGAAAAAATTAGATAAAAGAATAAAATAATTTCTTTCTTTCTACTGATTATCATTTGTGTACTCATAAAATTATCCCAGTTTCCTCATCTGCAAATATAAGCTCAAATTCCTAATATATATTGTTACTTCCTTCAAGAAAAAGGAAGTTGTTAAGAAAATCAGACAAGAAACCAACACGCTAAGTGATTTTACTTATGGATAAATTCAAATAAATCAAAGAAGGATTTTTCAAATGGTGAAAGGGGTATAATTTAAATGCTAAAGGCTGCTAAATGACAATTCCATCCTTTACAAATGCATTTTGAGCATTTAGAAAATAATGCAGTGAGAGATGCTGTTAAGCGATTTCTTGTCGAAAAATCACTCAAAGACTCTTTCATTTGTACAACAAGAATTTAGAAGACATCTACTCTATGCCAGACACTCATCCATGTTCTGAGGGAACAGAGAAGCATAAATAAACAGTGTACTATAAAGTGCATATTATCATAAAAGAGGTAATGATCAATTAAAGAATCCCACAAAATACAGGCAAAATTATATTGTGGTAAAACAATCATGTATAAGTACCACACATAACAAGTATACAGAAAAAGCCAAAGATCTATGATACTCCATCAAGAAATAATTAAGAACAATTCACTACAAAAACAACTTATTTGGGAGTTGAAATAATATATCATAGATGTACTTCAACTCTAATGTTCCCATTGGCTTTTCTAAAGTAGAACTTCTGAACAAATTCTAGCTCTGTAAAACGTAAGAAATCAGTGAAGTTAAAATTCTTTCTTTGTTAATTCTCTAATGAGGTTCTCAAATAATATGTACCAATTTATTACTCATACAAATTTCTTAAATCCTTAGATGATTATATTATTGATAATACCATCAGAAACTGTATTGCAATAATCTTGCCAATATTTTATCCAACTTATTTCTTTCTAGATACCATTCTGCTTCCCTCAGATAGAGCAAAGAGCTGCTGGCTTCTGATATGCTCATTTATTTCAAGTGTTTGCTTTTTCTCACTGTCAAGAACTTTACATTAATTTATGGAATCTTTTATAATTAAAGCAATAAATCTCTGGATGACATCTTTTGAAAGGAGAGTCCCATCAAATAGAGACTGTCTAGATTCAAGTTCTATCCATCACTTACTAATTGTTTTTCATAAGTCTGTGAGCTAGAGCCACTTAATCCTCAATTCTTCATCTGAGAGAAATAATGTGCATTATGTAACACAGTAAAAGTATTATCCAAAGATAGATGATAAATAGATAGATAGAGATGCACAGATACAAATAGATACATAAATAAAAGTTTGACAAAGGGAACTCCTGATTTTATGTAGGGAAGAATGGTAAGTTAGGTAACAACCTTGGAAAATTTACATACACTTTAAGGACTATCATAGAACTGAAACACAACCCCTGACTTTTCTTTGGATTTTTTGCAATAAAACAATTAAAGATGATACACCAAGTATATTCCAGAGAAAAGAAATCTTACAATACAATAACTCCTCCAAGGGAAGAAACTGTCTACCTGTCATTTGAATGGAAAAAAGTACAAACATGAGAACATACAAAAAAGAAACCCATTTGCCATTTAAAATTGCATATTCTGATTGTTAAATATGCTTTTTTATTAAATGATGATTTGCGTTGTAAAAGTTAGTGTGTGATATGACAAAAAATTGTACCTATCACCAACATCACAGCTTCAGCTGTACTTGCATTTTATACAAAGTATTGCTGATACTAAATATCAAGACAAAATCCCTACCAAAATCATTCACTAATTATTTTTCAAATGTCTATTACATACTAGGCTTTATTCTAGACACTGGGGATTTATCCAATAAAAAAGCACCAGTTCTCAACATCTGTCATTATAGGGCATACATGGCAAATGGGTGCTACCAGGATGTCTACAGGACAGCTATATAGCACACTGCAAATGTAAACTGTGAAGGCAGAAACACTCCTATAAAGTAGAATAATGATCTGTGAGGTAGCAGAGGTGCAAGCTGCTCAGAAACTTATAGGATAGCAATAACAACTTAGAATAATAATCAGAAAAAGGTGACATTTTTTCAAACAAAGCAAAAGTGCTCAGGATGGTGACAGTTTTTGTTGGATTTGGCATCAAGGAGCAAGGAGGAAAGAAGAAGGAAGGAAGGAAGGAAGAAAGGAAGGAAGGAAGGAAGGAAGGCAGGCAGGCAGGCAGGCAGGCAGGCAGGCAAGAAAAAGAAAAAGAAAAAGAAAAAGAAAAAAGGAAAGAAGGTTGGTAGGCAGAGAGGGAGGGACAGAGAGAAGGAGGTGCAGAGGGAGGAAAGGTAAAATGGTAAATAGCAATTTCCTTTTGTCTCTTTCTCATGTCCCCATGCATGCCCCATCATGGTATTACAGACCATAACCTGACGTCATGATGAGTCTTCTCTATTTTCATGTTACAAATAATCCTCTCTTCAAGGCCTGTTTCAATGCTTACTCTTCTGTGACAGCCTTCCCAACTGCTCTAATTGAGCATCACTGTGCTGAGGCCCTGAGGCAAGCCCTCTGAAAATCTGCCTTTGTTACTGGATGTAAGTTTTTAGGATACTTTTTAAAATCTGCTTCTAAAACACTCTGTGTTATGACTTGATTTTGGATGTTTTCCTATAGCCCCCCAAAGCCTCATCATTAGGTATGGCTTTTTCAGAGGTGGCTGAATCTAGAGTGTGTGGTTGATTCACTGCACAATGCTAGGATGAAGGATGCTAGGATGAAGGGCAGGTGATTACTAACTCAATCCATTGATTTGTTTGGCACCTCCCCAGTGCCAGTACCCTAGATTATATAAGAGTCCCCCAAAAAGCTGCTGATGTTCCTTGCTTGCATGCTTAGCAACCTTCTGGCCACCATGAACTGTTTATCCTCATTAATGCCTGTCTGCCATGCCACTCTGAC
The DNA here is from genome assembly GCA_004027295.1 of Dolichotis patagonum. Lineage (NCBI taxonomy): Eukaryota > Metazoa > Chordata > Mammalia > Rodentia > Caviidae > Dolichotis > Dolichotis patagonum. The sequence continues at coordinate 65,881 of PVJX010006837.1, forward strand.
TTGAAGCCAGCTGATTATGGACTGGAACCTCTGCAAACTGTGAGCTAAATACACCTTCCCTCCTTTAACTTTGGGGGTCGGTATTTTGTCCCAGCAATCAAAAGAGTAACCAAGACATTTTGTTTGATATATACATTTCTAAACAATGTGGGCACCTTAGCTCTCCTTTATCCTTTGCAGAAAATATACACTGCCTCGAAAATGGGTATTTGACAGAGATTTTCAGAATTCCATCAAAAACAGAATTTATATGTAGGTAGTATTTATAAATATATGTGCGTAATTAAACATTTTAAATCTATTCTAAATTTTTTAATGAAAACTTCTAGAGGATTTCCCAGTTTAGCTCTTGAAATTCCTAAAAGACTTCCATGAAAAGCTGACAAGCCCTCTAACTCTGATGAACAAGTCACTTAATACATTGCCTTGGTAGCGTGATGACTCCACTTTCACAAAAACTAAGTTGTGCTCTGTTTTATCAAACTACATGTGCTTTTAACACATGGGGGAAGTTCCACTACACACATCTTATAGGTCACATAGTTTTCAGTTTTTTCCTACATACAATTCTAATTCCTTTCCTTTCAACACCCATGTCTATACAGTCAACCACTCTTTCTTTCATTTAAAATCACACTAATGTACTGAGTGCAATCCTTGGTAAGTACAGAGTAGACATTAGATAATTATTAAGTGAGCTTTTTTCTTACTTTTAAGGACCCAAGCATCCTAAGAACCACAGCAAAATCATTGAGGCAGTTTCCCTTTGTATCAAGAAAAACCTCTTTATGTGCTTTGCATTTTTCCACTAAATGTACAATCTTTTCAAGGCCATTCCTATCCAAAAAAGGGACCAAAGAATATTAGATACCATCCCTTTGAGATGTGTGCTTTGCAGTTTCCATGCTGACAGACTTCATAATAAAAGTTTTATCCAAATTATGTCCCTTTGAGAGCCAAGAATTAACTCATGGAAAAAGGCAGAGGCTCAAGTCTGAATCATCTTTTCAGGTTTTCGCTGTGCTATGGTTTGAATAGATTTGTTCTCATGTTGCACTCTGGCACCCAGCATGAAAGTGCTGAGATACAGCAGGACCTTCAAGAGGCATTTAGATCTGCAGGGACCAGTGCTCATGAAAGGATCAACAGCTTCCTTGGGGTAAGGAGATAACTATTACTGGAGTTCAGCCTTCTTTTCTCTCTGCCGTGCATGTCCACTTGAACTTTGGCTTTCCACCATGAGTTAAAGAAGCCAGAGGCACTTAGCAGGTGCAGATGTCTGGTTTTAGCCTTTCCAGACTTGAAAATAGTAAGTCAAAATCAATCTTTTTAAACATAAACTACCCAGTCTTCAGTACTGTTATAGCAAAAGAGCTCAGACGACGACACACTGGCTTCAATGTGTCAAAATACAGTATTTTTAGAATTGACATATCAGACTGATATCATAAGCACTGCCATACTGTTTATTATTAGAATGATCATAAATATGAATAGTCATTCATTGAGAGTGGTCATTAAAATTATAGGTAGCTTCATTCATCACCTACAAATATGAATCAACCAACATTTCCATCAAATGTAACTATTTCTAGAAAGGCACACCACAGCTCATTTTGGGATAGAAGTAGTATCATTAACAATATCCACCAAAGAATATTTATTCTAAAAATTAAAAATAAATTCCACTGAGCTCTACGAATTTGAAATACACAGTCAGAATACCATATATATTTCAGTAACATATCTGTGGACTTTCTTTCGGGATGACTAATGGAAGACCTTCTCAAGACGTAACTCAAACTTTGTAAAATGAATTTTTGATATGACTGAGTTATACCATTCTAAGAGATTGACAGATTTTAATTTTCTACCAGAAGTGGCAGAAAAGTAGATTTTCACGATAAAAATCTAAGACATCAGATTTCAAAATATACTATAGTTATGGATTTATTGTTTTGTTTTTAAATCTTATTTCATTTTTTTCTTCATTCATGTATTTGTGTGGGAAAGTTTTGCTTTTCTATAACCAACTGTTAAATATAAATTTATCCTTAAATTTAGGGGTAAATTTATATTTATCTAAATTTAGGGAAATTTAGGGAAATATAAATTTACCCTTATTTAGGGGAATTTATCCTTAAATCAATCCCAAAAGTTACAATATACACACATAATTGAAGGAATTATACAGATATTGTCAATGAAATTAAAAGATGAGAGAAAAGTTGTTCCCAACACCTTAATTGCCCACTTTCCTCCAAATCACCATTATCTCACCCTTGAATTCCTGTAAAAGGCCCTAAATATGGGCCAGAATTTAGCTCAGTGGCATAAGCAGCATCTGCCTTGCAAGTTCTTGGTCCTCAATTCGATCCCCAGTACCAAAAACAACAACAACAACAACAACAACAACAACAACAACAACAAAAATGGCCCTAACCAGTTCCCTGTCCTTCTTCTCAATCCCACAGACTGGTCTATACAACAACCAACAGTGATTCTTCACAAACTTAAATCAGGTCATTTACTCTCCCTCTCATTCTATGGAAAGCCAGAGTCCTCACAGAGCCCCCAAGGACGTGGGAGACCAAATATAAGTTGCATCTGCTTAAGTGGCAGAAGAGGATACAGATTTCAATGGCTTCCCGCCCCTGATAATCAGCACGCCGTCAGAAAAATAGAGAAGACTGAGTTCTACCTTCATCAGCAAAAATCTCAGATACAGTTATAAAGTTGGGTAAATAAAAATCAAAACAAACAAGGTCTACATAACCAAGTGAAAGGGCATTGTACCATGGTGGTAGGCCTTAGCTATCCAAATGGTTTAAAAGGCTGAGCTTCAAGAAGTTCCACTTTATCTTGAAAATTAAACAGACATAAAAATCAGGCAGGGGACAGGAAACTGTTTGTCTTCTGCCACCAGAACTGACACACAAATGAGTCCTGTTGGAAGAGTCTTGGGAAACAAACAACATAAGCTCTTGCATTTAAAAAAACAATTTGGGAGACTAAGGTGGAATGGGAGGAATGTGGACCCAAATTATAGGAGAAAATGATGAAAACAGGATTAGTTGATATATGAATTCTTTAGCTTTTTTCCTTTTAAAAGTAAATTGCTTTCCTGTACTTCTCTAATTACAAAAAGTTACAAATTTTTTACATTTTAAAAAAGAATACAAAATAAAAATGAAAACACCTATAAATCCTATCAGCCAGAGAAAATCACAATTTTAGATGATCAGAGAATCTTTCTCCAAGTTTATATACATGTATGAACTTTTAATTGGCTCCTTTTACACATGCTCTAGATTTTTTTTTCAGTTAGCCCACATCAGTCTTCTGTAATGTAAATATTTTACTTCCACATTTTAATATCTGCATAATCATTTACCTACTCCTGTACTCAGATAATTGCCTTCCTTGCAACATGTATATTTTTATAAATAAACATGTTCATATCCTACTCATACGATTTTGTACAAGTGAATTTCATTTTTTGAAGAAATAAATAGAATTTTTAAATCAAAAGGCAAGCATATTTCTGTGTGTTTTACACATATTCCCATACTATTCTCCAAAAACATTTATATTCACATCAATGTCACACAAGAAGTCATTTTCTCAAAAAAAAAGTATTATTGTTTTCATCTTTACCAATCTGATAGGTGAAAACTTCAAAGATCCTTTATGTACATTCTTTATGAATTGCAAATATCTATTGGCATTATTTTAAAAATAAAAATCATAATGGCCAGATTCTGTTTCCCAAATCCACAGAATTAAAATCATTGAAAATGTCAGAAATTTGCATTTTTAACATACTCTGTGGATGATTCTCATGAATATTCCAATCTGAGAATGGAAAGCCCATATATTAAATGTTCATAATGATACACAGATTATAAAATTTCTCAGTATAGCCATACAAGAAGTAAACAGAGCAGGGTCAAGAGATATCTCAGAAATGTCAAAAGAAAAAGTCTTAGCATAACTTGACCAAGATCACTAAGCTAACAAGAGAAAGAACTCTTCACAAAGCTGAAGAACATAGATAAGACATGTTTCAATTTCAGCAATCTTAAAATTTGAACAACTGTACATTGTCAGTTGAAGAACTTTGTTGCAAACTACGGATTCAGGCAACTCACAACCAACCTTAGGATTCAAACTCATGATGCAGGAGGCACTATATAACTTTTTATGTTTCAAACTGATATTTTTAGAAAGGAATTAAAAAGAAACACTCAGAAAGGAAACAAAGAGGTCGTATGTTGGATAGGAAGGCGTCGCAGAAAGCATCTACTCTTTACACTTACAGAAGTGCACACACACTTCCTTTCTTTAAAAAGGACAGTATTCTCTACTCAGAAACCAAATGTCACACTTACGTGACTCTCTGTACCGCAGTGCAATGGTTTCTGTTATAAAACCTTGAGCCAGTGGAAAAGCAAGTTTTTTGGAGCAAACAGACTTGTTACTAAATTCTTTCTGTCAAATTTGCCTCATTTGTCATATCAGAATAATTCCAACCTCATGGATATTTTATCAAGAAGGAAAATGGGGAAAGTGCTAAATAACTGATTAGCACCTAGTTATTCAGGTTTTTTTTTCCTAAGACATGATAAAAAATTAGAGTTACATTTCTGAAAGACATACATGGCAGAAACTAGTTGCTTCTGAATCGTGTCACAGGACTTCGAAATTTTAACTAATGTTCAGTACACAATAGTACAGCAAGGTATCAAGTAAAATAAGGGCTAATCAAAAACTCTATAAGTTATCCCAAAATAACTAAATTATCACTCAAGTGGCTGGGATGTATAAATCTCAAAGGAAAAATGATATTTCATAAATACTCAAAATATTATTCACACATGAAGCTTGATTTGGAGGGCATTACATGAAAAAACAGAAAACTAATAGTTTTATCCTAAGAGTAAATGAATTTAAATCTGAAAGGAATAAAATATACATTGGGCACATATGCTACATCAACTAAAGCCTAACAAACAATACTTAAAAAGCTAGATGGAATTGTAAATATTTCTAATAGTTTAGAAAGTTTTTCAAACACTCTCAAAACTTTGTAGTAAAATATAAATTCATAATATTAATGCTGAAGAAATACTAATATTTTTTATCTATTATGTTTTTTCTCAAAAATAATCTTATACTAATATATTGCTGTATTATAATAATATACTGCTGTTTCTTAAAATATAAAGGAAAATGATACATAATTATATAATTAAGAATTGTTGCTTAATTTCACAAATATAAAAATAATTTTTATTCTTTGTTTCTGAAGTCAGCGATATATGTATACCTTTTCACCTGCAGATCTTACAGTTTAACAGTCATGTGGTTCTGTTTTTTTGCAGATTAAGACAAGAAAGGAAACTGCATGTTTATAGTAGTCATTAACTATACTAATTATCTAAAGTTAATTTAATAAAAAAGTGTAGAATCCTTTTTTTTATCCCAAGTTAAAAGAATTTCAGCTATGAGGCCTCAGGCTGTAGTGGGTTACTTGGTTTCTAGGTGCTCCCAAAGCAGAGTCATGGTCTTTTTGTTTTGTTTTGTTTTGTTTCCTCATTCATCAACAGCTTTATGTGTGCCTGGGGCAATTAAGATACCTTACAAAATGTTTGCTGAATAAATAAATCCACATTATCCAAATACCACTGCTTTGATTAATCAAATGTAACACCTACCATACTTTACTGCTTCATGTGGCTATTAGACTTCTCAACCTAAGACAAGGTAAATCATTTATTATTATGTCTTCCAATATAACTTGATTACTAATTCTGACCAAAATAGAAATCATTGTTATTGCTCTTCATGTTAGTTCTGTTTTAATTGAGCTGCTGAGAATTTGTTAAAATTGGCTGGAATCCCATCGTGCTGATGACATCAGTTGTGCCCACAGGTATCAACTACCTGAGCCTTTCTTTGCTTTATTTTCTGTGCTTTATTTAAGCACAGTCATTTTTAAATATTTCTTTATAAATAACAAAAAGTTAGACATAACATAAAGAAACAATCAGATACTTTTCGGCATCTTATTTGGACACTGTTTTAGAGTACAAAGGCAGAGAATTTCTCTGTGGGCTGCCAAACGTTAACAGCCTTCCAGAAGGTTGAGTCACAACACCATGATCACTGCAGTGTTCCAAAGTTCAACTGCTTAATATTTAGGAAATTTTCAACTTCCAGATTCTCATATTTATAATGCAAGTAATAAAAACACTTAAGTCAAAGTCAGTATGTGCCATCTTAGAGTCAATTCACAGGTAATTAAGAATCAAATAGTAATAGAACAATTTATATCAAATAAACGCATACTTTTAATGTACTTCTTTCGTTACTTTTCTTTCCTTGCTGAGACAAAATACTTAATGCCCAAGATTAAGGAAGGAAAGGTTTATGGAGATTTCAGTCCATAATTAGCTGGGTCCAAGGCAGAGTGACACAGAGCAGAAGGCAACAGTTCATGGCAATGTAGGCCACGCCCACCGTAAGGTGAGTGTACACTCATACCCATAATGCCAGCATTGGACCATGAATTAATCACAAATTCTAGAAGCCCACCCCATGACTGCATGAGGCTTTGGGAGGACATTCAGACTCAGACTATAATACCAACTGTACCAACTATAATTTTATCTACAAATGAATCTACCAGCTGTAGATTCATGTAGATTTTATTTGCAAAATAACCAACAGGTTATTTTGAAAATTAAATGTTAGCTATCTATTATAATCCTAAAAGAACGTCTAATATGATACTACCTGATAAATGTAACTATACTGATATCAATAATAGCAGTAATATCAATAATAGTTATCTGTGTAGCTGACAATAATTAATATTAATTGCCATTATTATTTTAAGTGACCTATCAGAAATTGATTCCTATTTAAGTTTATGCCAGTGGCCGCCATACAGGGCAGAGATATATGCTGAGTCAAAAGACACAGTTCATAATTAATTCTTCCCCATAGATTTAAAGGCCATGGGGAAAATTAATAAAACCTGAAAACAATCTACTATTATCAGACTCAAAAGTATAATACAAGAATGGTATCTAAATTGTAACTCAGAATTCGATTTTCAGTTAGAAATCAGTTTGGACAAAGAGTTCATAAGTCAATAATTTGTGAACATGTCATTTTCCCTAAAGAAATTTTAGTGGGTTGTAGATTCGCCATAGGGTGATGGCACTTACTTAGTTACCCAGACACACGTTTACTAAGCAGAAAAAAGAACACCTCACCTCACCCTCAACATGAAAGAACACACTCTCAGGCAAGTCAGAGACAAAAACTCAGTAAACTATAAAGTTGGGAAGGTCACAGCATACCATCAAGAGTTGAACTGGGCCTAATTTCTAAAATTCGACCAGACTTTTCCCATGTTGCTGCACCCCACTGAATCCGAGGGGACTACAGTCAAAAGTCCAAAAGCAAGAAGAGGAATGCTTTTGGTATGTTAAGAGCCCTCCTCTTATGAGGCCTAGAAAAAAGGTACCTGAGTTGACTTTAGTAAACATTTACTGGTGGATTCCGTTGCCTTTTCTCTATGCCTTCTTAGCTCTTCATAAAATCTTGCCAGGACAGGAAATTGAACACCCTTATGATGAGTGGTTTAAAAGCAGAGTACAATAGCATTAACGGTTCTAGAAACCTGACTGCAGAATCACTAGTGTTCCTTCCCACGAATGAGTGATGCAGTGTGTCAAATACCCTAGGCTTAGCACAAGGCGTTGGGGAATCCACCCTCCAGGAAGGACTGTAGAGGTTACAATCACTTCAGGCTCACAGCATGTAACTATTTGCCAAAAGTACAGTGGTTATGCATTTGGGAGACCACAGATCGCTTATCCAAGAACTGAATGTTATGTTAACAAGCAACAGGGTTCCAGAAAATCAAATATGATATGCTCCCAGCAGGGTGTATGACTCTGAAGAAGCTTCAACTCATGAGAATTCCTGAGACATTTAAAAACATTTTGAGAAGCTTAAAACTGCATGATAAAGTAAATTATGAAAAAAAAAAGATAAAAACAGCAGATCAAAAATATAAAATATATTTAGTATAAATCTGGGTTGGTGGGAGTTACAAAGAGGAGAAAATAAAATGCATTAGGAAAAAGCTAGCAAAAACTTCAGAAATTTAATATATATAGATAGATAGCAATAGGTGACAGACATATGTAATATAGATTACATATGTATATACCTGTCACATATTTTGCAACAAATCACTATATATAAAAATAATTTTTTAAATTTGCATAATTTAAAATCAACTAAAAAGTTGAAGTTTAAGAAACACAAAACAGTATTTGCAATAAAAGTTTAAAAATTCAGGCAAAGTTAAAAATTGGCAGCAAAGTTATATTTTAAACCTATAATTATACTGAAAGACAACAAAGCAAAACTAGTGACTATTAGCCATTAAAAAGTTTCTCACTGGAGGCAATAATGTCTTCTCCAAAGACATTATTCTTTCTTCTGCGCCATCATCTCTAACACTATATTTTACATGCCAGCCTTTTTATTACTTGCATAATTATGTTCTTAAAATCTACAGGTAAATTAGGCTGAGACTTGACAAGTAAAATATTGAAATATCTTTCATAATATTTCATCTGTGTATGCACCAACAACCACAAAAGACTCCTTCTGTTCCAACGACACAAATCAATTCAACAAATATTTATTCAGGCTCTACCATAAAATGTGTTCAGGAAGGAAGGTATTCACCGGCTTTAAATCCTTGGCCAGACAAGTGGGAGGAATACCAGTTCCTCAGAAGAAACCCAGATCTCAGACTTTTCTGTTTGTTGTTTGTTTCCTAGAATTCAATATTTTCCCTTAGGAATCTCTTTATCTTCCCAAAACTTTTCAATTCAGTTTTTTGCAGGTTTAATAATATTTATTGGTCAAAGGTAGAAATGAGAA